>CM061533.1:110301389-110583743 GCA_030545055.2 Neoaliturus tenellus
ACGTTAAACTGTAGGTCCCTAGATACCATTGGCTGTTGGGCTATGAATTAACAGTCCTGTCTAAGGAGAATGTCGATGTCGGCCTTAGTCAGTAACAAGACTACAAGATCGCGCCACAATCATCCTACACTCATCCCTCATTCATACTTGGCTTTAAACTACCTATTGAGTTAGGTCGCCATTTCAATAAAGGTATTAAAGGTATTAAAAGTTTCCCCTACAAACATAGCTTTTTTAGAGTATAAGATTCCGCCATCTCATTTAGCGATCCAGATGTTTTTTTATCTATAGATCTAATCGGTAAATCTTTTGATTCAAAGGCGAGCACCATAACCACTCAGTTACTCATCCAGTATTTAATGTTATATTTATATATTTAATTGCAAATAGAATCATTGAAACTTCATTAGAGTGTATTATTTGCTTCTATGGTACATAATTTGTCCGTGCATATAGAATAAATATAGTAATGAAAAACACTTGAGCGATAAAATAACATGTTATCAAAATGGCTGTGTAAATACAGCCCTTATTCCGTAATGAATGGCTTGATTTGAGGTTGGGACTGTGATCTGCTGTCTGTAATTCTGTGAAAGCGACGTATTCATTTTATTTGTTTCTTTATTATGCAGTATCTGACATCAAAATTATAATGGATAGTTGGGGTAAGTTTTCATTTTTTTTTCGATTTAGCGATATTGTCGTGATAATTCATCATATGATACTAAATATTTCTTTCCAGAAAATGAGAATTTTGAGGTCACCATGCCTGCCAAGATAGTGAACAAATGGGAAGGAGAGGATGAAGAGGAAGACGTTAAAGTAAGTAAAAACACTATACTTTTTCTAATTAGTCATAGGCTTAGTAGGCTTATGTGAAGTAGTATAATTTTAACTAGGCCCATTGGACAAGCCCTGTAATGAAAAGCCTAGGCCTAGACCAATTGAAGCTTTCCATGTTCTCATTGCACTTAAAGTTACAATATGGCTACACAAAACCAGTTAAAAATTAGGCCTTCTAGTGTGATTGTTGCTAAAAATTGAGCAGGTCATTTCTATACAATACCCACATGTATTTACAGCTGTACATTGACAGATGTTTAAAATGCTCATCTCAATCCCAATGTTATTATAATGGGGACATTTAATTTGTGGATAGTACCCTTATTTTTAGTCTGGTTCTTATAAATTTTGGGCGAAAACAACTGGGCCTACAGACCAAACCCCATCCAACGATCCACCAAAACCTTGAAAATGGGTTGAGAATTGTTGAAGGAGTTCTCTTAACAAAAATGCCCTTAACAAGACAAGAAGGTCTACGTAGGGTTGCCAGACGTTTCGGTTTCGAGAGTCTGTCCGGCATTTTATTTTTCTCAGATAGTTGAAGAAACATAGGGTAGAGTTTCATATAAACTTAGCGCCTACATTTCTACCGAATGAAAATATCAATTGATACGATCGATATATCGCATCGGATAAAATATCGATACGGTATGCCACATCAGATGAAATATCGATATATCCCATCGGATGAAATATTGGATGAAATATTTTAAACATATGTTTTTTGAGAATTTTTTATACTTATTTAGTACTAAATATTATTGTTTGTTTATCTAACATTTAAACCAAGATTTTACTAGGTGATTTCATATTCAGTATGGATAGTTTAGTTATTTTGATTAGTCTCATGAGTTTCAGAAAACTTTCTATTAACCTATTTATAATAGAAAGTTTATACTAGATAGTTGGGTCATAGATATGAGCAATGTGATAGATTTTTACAAGATAATGAACTGATAGGCTTACCTACCAAAGAAAATGTTGTGTGAGCAGTGTGGTGCACTGGTGAGGGGATGAAAATGAAAATAGATACCTATAGTAGTGTTAGTGTTCAGTTTTCATGTTAAAAAAGAAAAATCAACCATTATAAGTTATAACTTACATTGACTAATAAGTTTTTTGAGAGGTTTAGGTTTAGATTTTGATCAACATTTTAACTATTGTACTTTTTAGCAACAATATACCAAATTGTGAATTTTGATGTGCAAACATAAGTTAGTTAGGCCTACCTATATGATTAGATATACATACATAGAAATTTTGACCCAAAATTTTGATGGCTCATTTTTCTTCTTACATAGACAAGTAAAACAAAAATCAAATTACAGTATTACAACGTACGGTTTGCATTCATAAAATTTGCGTAGCAACTGTTAAGTCTCAAACGGTATGTTGATTCTGGTTTTGTTTTATTTGTCTAAGTAAGTCGAAAAGTACGAGTCATCATTAAGTTATGTTGGACTACTGCATTATCTAATTGGTAATTATTGAGTTTAGCTACAGCCATCGGAAAATGGAAAATTTGTTTTCCTACCACTGCATGGAAATAATTGCATTGCCACACCTGTAACCCCTATGCAAAACAGTTCATTTCCGGTTTCCGTTTCTTTCCCGCTCCACAGCGGCAATGATTCTTTACCGCACACTAGATCAAACAGCAATTTTAAATCAGCTGTTATTACAAACCATGCTACAGCTGTTATTCATTTTTGTCGTTTAGTAATTGCTTCTTTTCTAGTTTGAGGTTATGTTTTATAGTTAACATTATGTTCCAACAGAAACAAATCAAAATAATCTAAATTACATTTTTGTAGACAATAAAACATGTAATATGTAATAATTATGTTGGTAGGAAAAATCTTGTGTGTATTACGAGCGTAAATAGTCATTGCCGCTCTCGAATTGTTTGGCCGCACTCAGCTGATACTTCGTGCGGCCATCTACAATTCTCGAGTGGCAATGACGTTCTTTACGCTCTTATTACACAAATAGCTATTTTCAATATGTCGGAAATTTCATGCTGATTGCGAAAATGATAGTTTTTTCCGCGGAAAAGCTCGGAAAACCCCGGAAAATCGTTTTTATTCAAAAATACGTCGAGTGGGTATTTAAAACAACCGGAATACCGAGCTGATCACGAATATTTTAAAATAATTTCAATCCGATTTTAAATTGGAAAATGTGGAAAAAGTGTCGGAAAAGCTATAAGATAAACTATTTTTAAAATATGTCATGTGGGTACTCAAATTACACGGAATTTCATATAGAATATGAATATGTATACATAATTTGAATGCAACAAACAAATGCTGAATAAAAAGAAAAAAACTTTTAGAAAACAAATACAAACACACTGAAACTTACATAAATGAAGCACTAACAATGTTAGAAGTGGTTGATATTGATGTAGTATAAGGTATAAGGTAATAGTACTATATACATTACATATCAATATAAAATACCATAACCTAACTAGGGTACCTAACCTAACTTAACTAAACCTAACTTAACCTAACCTAACCTAACTTACCTAACCATCATGTGGGTATAACTGCACAACATTTTATGTGAAATAAGAATATATACTTGTTTTTAAAACATATGAAGTTTGTACCCATATGATGTTTAAGTTAGGTTAGGTTAAATTAGGTTTAGTTAGGATAGTTTAGGTTCCCTAGTTAGGTTATGGTATGTTATATTGATATGTAAAGTATACAGTACTACCTTATACCTTATGCTACATCATAAACAACCACTTGTAACATTGTTAGTGATTCATCTATGTAAGTTTCAGTGTGTTTTTATTTGTTTTAAAAGAGTTTTATTCTTTTTATTGAGCGTTAGTTAGTTGCATTCAAATTATATATTACATATTCGTATTCTACATGAAATTCCGTGTAATTTGAGTACCCACATGACATACTTTGAAAATAGTTCATCTTATAGCTTTTCCGACACTTTTTCCACATTTTCCGGCTTATTTAAAATCGGATCGAAATTATTTTTACATATTCGTGATCAGCTTAACATACCGGTTAATTTGAATACCCACAGCGATAAATTCGAGCTAAAAAGTCATTTCCGGGTTTTCCGCTTTTCAGGGGTTTTCCGAGCTTTTTCGCGGGAAAATACTATCATTTTGGGAATCAGAGTGAAATATAAGACATTTTGAAAAGAAATTTCCATTTTCCGATGGCCGTAGCTAAACTCAATAATTACCATCTAATTAAAAGTTGTAGTGGGGCGTTAAATTTTTTGGAATAGGGCATGGATGTTGTCCGTTGGCTGGCCACCCAAATTTCGTTTTTGACTTCGTCCCCATAGCCTTTGATTTATTTCTAGAGGGTGCCAACTTTCATTATAAAATTTTAAATGTGAATGGTTCAAGTTTACAGCAAATTACATGCAGATGAATTTTTAAGTCAGATTTTAAACTATCACCAACTATCATTTTAAATATATCACAATATCACTATTTTGAGACACGACAGGGACCTCACATAGTGGGTATTTTAACCTGAATATGAATGAGAGATTAGTGTAGGATGATGGTGGCGCGATCTTGTAGACTATATCTTCTGTTACTGCATAATTAAAATAAATATTGTTAAAGTATTCCCATAATTTTTTTTTCATATGATAATATGTTCTTCTTGATAGTTTGATGTTTAAAGTCATATTATTATTTCCAATAGTACTGTAGGTGAGTTTCTAACAAAAGAATGAAATATATTACAAAATGCGCAATCTGTGCATTTGTCCCCAGTCCTACCATATTTTAATGTTTGTTCCAATTTAGTTTTTGTTGTTTTATATTATTGTAGGCTTTTCTTTTGTTTTCAATTTGAGCTAACCAACATATTTAACTATGTTATCAATTGTAATCTGATTAACATTTTGTGTATCAATTCATATTTGTTTCCTCAAACAAAGTTACTGTTGGATTTTTCATATTTTAAAATTTTAGACAAAGCCAGTAATTTTACAATGGTAGGGGTTTGGAATAAGCGAATTTTCGGATTACCTATACTCTACTGTACTTTTGCTTACTAGCTCGATAACATCATCTTCATAATTGATATCATTGATTAAACAGTTACATATATACTTCATTCACATAAGCTAACGAAACAATAACCTCTCACTGTTGTGAACTGACAGCTTTAAAGGTCTGTCAAGGAACTGTCTCTTGTCTGTTATACATAAGCCACTAATATTATTAGGTTATTTTGAACTAGAATCCAAAAAAAAAAAAAAAAAAAAAAAAACATAAATTGAAAGAACATTTACAGAACATTGGGTAACTATGCAGTTTAGGTCCCACCTCTTAAAAGTTGAATTTTTTTTGGAAACTGTCCCTAATTACAACCTGATTTTAATAATGATAGTTTTTTTCCGTGGAAAAAGTCAGAAAATGCCGAAAACCTGGAAAAACATTTTTTCAGAAAATTAGTTGAGTCATTCAAAATGACGGGGGAATCGAGCTGAACACAAATGTTAAAGAATTATCAAAATAACTAAGTTATCTGGAAAAACATTTTTTCAGAAAATTAGTTGAGTCATTCAAAATGACGGGGGAATCGAGCTGAACACAAATGTTAAAGAATTATCAAAATAACTAAGTTATCGCCGGAAGAGCGGTGGAAATGCGGAAACCGGTTCATGACCATTTTGTTCAAAAATACATCAAGTGGGTATTCAAATTAACCGGAATGTTAAGCTGATCACAAATATGTGTATTAATTTTTATAGTAGCCTGGATTGTTGAATTACAGTTAAATTTGTTACTCACGTTATACAATCCTTAAATGAATGGCGAACACATGTTTTAGCTTCAAGCCATCATCAGTACCTTCTAATTATCATAGCAACTTGCATGGTAATTAGAAGGCGCTGATGATGGCTTAGAGCCGAAACACGTGTTCGCCATTCATAATTTAAGGATTGTATGACGTGAGTAACAAATTTAACAAATATGTAAAAATTATTTCGATCTTTTTTGAAATAAACCAAAAAGTGCAGGAAAAGCCATCAGTTGAACTATTTTAAAAGTAGCCTATGTTTTATGTGTTCCATTACTCAAATGACGCAGAATTTCATGTAGAATACGAATCAAGAGTGTGAAAGTTGCACAATTTTAAGTATTATAGTTTTTCAGATTTACTTGCCAAAAGCCAGCATTTGCGACGATCTCATCAAAATGCATCTCCGACTGTGACACTGGACCAGCAACACGTTTTCATCCTAGTTTATAGAGTCGTGTGGCGGTTAAGTTATGAATGTTACTGCTAAATATGTCAAACATACTTTCAAAAGATATTACTGTGAAAATAACCAATTATCACTCAGTAAATCAACCGAGGCTACAGAAAAGCAGAAGGATGCTTCCGTCAACAACAATTTGTAGCTTTTAAGACGTTCGTATGTATGACTCATTGCTACCAGGTGTCTGGTTTTTAGTGCCGGTAATGAAATTATTTCTGACCTATGTATAAAAAATAACAAACTTAACCTAATCGGGTCCTATTTATAATAAAAAATATCATAGAAAAGCACTGTAAAATAGTGTTTTATGGATAACAAACAAGTACCCCTTAAAAAAATAAACCGACAGCTTGTAACAACAACCAATGTATACAAAATAATAAAAATATTAAGTTTGTCATTAAAAACATTTCACAATGTATGATAGTCGTCTTCAACTCTTATACTACTTTTTACAAAATTATTGAGCTGGCACATGTAGGGCCTACAACAAAAAGAACTTAGTAAAGTAATTAACTAAGTAATTACTAAGAACAACTAAGTAAAGTACTACCAAGTACTACTTAGTATTACTAAGTTACTTACTACTAGTTAGTATTACTAAGTTTAACTAAGTAAAGTAACTAAGTTCCTTGAGGAAAAGAAGGTACTCCATGATTTAAGTTTTAGTGAATAGCTTAGCTGATAGGTTGAATGGAAACAGATGGCTAGAATAATTTTGCTAATGGTTGTTTTTTTATATTTTTTTATATTTTTTTATTATTATTTTTTTTTATATATATACAAATGTACATATTTGGACATTTGAGAGGTAGAAAGAAGCACTTCCCAATGCAATGGGGAGTTGAGTAGTCCTATAACTGTGCGTAAGTGTAGCGTTTTATTTTACTGTGGTTTTCGTAGGGAAAGGTTTCAATTTTTGTTTATATGGGATACGTCCTAACTTATTGGGTTCTGTAGTCTATACATTGCAACAACAGATCACTAGGCCACACAAGTTCACACAAGATCATAGCTCAAAACTAGTTTGCGTTAAAACATAAAAAAAAAAAAAAAAAAACTAAATAGGCTAATAATAAAATACTAGGGATCGCCCACTGGTCAAAATTCAACTAAAAGCTTATCTCGAGCCAATTAAATATAAAATGTGTTATAACTGAAACATCTGTTCTTCCTGATTTGCTGGCATTTGTTTTTACAACAGATATCTAATGATTCAACCAATTAATTATCCTTCTCCTATAAGATTAACATTGAAACTTTGAAAGCCTGTAGGGTGGAGCCCTGAAGGCCGATGTGAATAATAATTGAATTCCGCTCATCTACAGGACACTACCTTTCTAATGGTATGCGCGGTTTTCTCCTATGTTGAACACAAGCTGAGAAAAAAGGAGGAGAAGAAACATGCTTACCTATTTATTAATATATAGATGTTTACCGTACATTAGAAAAGGAAATTACAATTAGGCAAAGAGTTGTAAGTAATTACACGTTCTTGTTATACAAAACTACAAGTGTTTGTAAAACTATTTTTAGAAAGTATTACACTAGACAAAACCTTAGCATTTAGGACTTTTAAAGGGTTTTTAGGGTTAATCTAATGATATTTTACAGTTTTCTTTTTCCTTGTGTAATATTGAAACTTGAAAAAAACTTTTTGTAGGACAGTTGGGATGATCCAGAAGAGGAGAAGAAGGAGGAAGATCCATCTAAAACACAAGCCGTTTCTGCAGCAAAAAAACCCAAGAAGGCCTTACTAGGAAAAATTGAAGAAAAAGAGGTAGGCTTATAATTGCACTCAGACTGAATCTTATTTGAATTTTCAAATTACAGTACTAAAACAAATAATTATTCGTCACTTATCATATTTTGATCTTTGGCTTTACTTTAGTTTGGTTCATGAAAAGATTCAGATATAAATCATGATCTATCCACACCACAATCCATTTTACAACAACTGAAGACTGAAGCGAAATGTAAACAAATAAACTGCTTACAAAAAAGCTGACACTACAGATGCAAGAAGAACGAAACGAATCCAAAATTATTGACCAATGTCACCAATGTTCTTAATATATCTTTTAATGTTATTCTTATGCAACTAACTTAAGCCCCATGGTGCAAAAAAGTTTAGTTTTCCCTAGGTAAAAAATTTAGGATTCACATGGGATAAAAACTAGTACTTTAGTACTCTATTCCAAGGAGTAAAATACGGCTTTAAATAGTAGGTCTAGGAAAAGAATTTTGAATCAGAAACCATTTAATTTATGACATGATAAACAAATTACAGGGTATTCAGTAATACAAAAACTGCTGCCACTTTGAACAGATGAAAATAACTGAATGTTGTTTTCACCTATATGATTGCATTAAATAGACATTTCAAATTATGTAAAACTCAAAATACATTTACATTAGAAAAACTACCAAAAACGACACCCCACCCCGCTTATAAATACACTTTTTAGCCATAATTTTTGTATTAAATAGACCTTTTAAATAATGTAGAACTCAACCTATATTTACATTTGAAACACAAAACGATCCCATCCCCCTCAAAAACCCTACCTTAGAGATTTGAAAATAAAATAAACAAATTCTTTGGGGTCTATTAAGAGGGTTTGAAGTTGCCACAAACGATCTAGCTCATTTTGCTTAGCGGATATACATTATGTGCGGGTGGTCTGCCTCACCCTGTAAATATAGGCTATAAATATTGTAAAACTTAATGTTCATATATAGGACACCCCCCAGGTTTCTACCTTTGTTCTGTGTAACTGAGTCTATTATTAACTGTGGCTATTAGGAAGCCTTTCCAGCACTAGCCTAGATATGCCTTCACATTAAACATATTTTTTTAGTTTTGCCTTTTTCACTTATTCCAGAGGAAAAGAAAAGAAGAACTTGAGAAAAAGCTAAATGAAAAGCAAGCTGCGTTAACACCGGAAGAAATTTTGGCTGAAAAAGTTCGCAGGCAAAAACTTCAAGAGGAATCAGATCTTCTGTTGGCCAAACAGTTATTAGGTATTTGATATACACAGGTTACCCCAGGTTTCTTTTTCTTTTTTTAACTTATCCATGAAAACTGTGCCTATCCAAACTCCTAGGTTAACCTAGAGAGATTACACAAATTACAAGTAGAAGATTTTTTATAAAGAGTGGGGAATAGTTTCATAATTACTAATTAGAGTGTCTAATAAATTAGGCAGAGAATTAAATTCTTAAATACTTGAAATTTTTAATTTTTCAGAGTTGAGCTTAGCAAGTTTTAAAACAGTTTCATTTGCCATTTTATTGAAGAACATACATACAGGCGGAAAACCAAACAAGCAATCACCCATACAGTATATGATAAATTTTGGTTTCTTATTATTGTAAGAGATCATCTCATCTGTACGAGACTTTCTGAACACCTGTACATATAGAATTTTAATTAAAATTCTATAATCTATCTTACTAATTCTCTAAAAAATTTCTTGTGAGCAGCAAAGCTATTTTATTTATGAACCGATTTTGATGATTGAGGTGTCAAATTAAAGGGAATTCTCTGTAGATGTCATTGAATAATTGTTGTCGTCCCCAGTCCAATGTGCTTTGCCTCATTGGACTTTAAAGTTTCCATGTATTTTAAATGTAATACAAAATACCTATAACCTATAACATATGATTCATTTCATGAAAACAAACAGCTGTCTTCATAAAAACAACCTGTCTCCTTTCTGTCAATTTAATTTATTTAGTTTTTCTGTTTACTTATCAGTTAACTTTCAAATTCAAATACAACAATGACTGACGAAACGGGATGTAGTGTTTATTAACATGCAGTTTTCATTCAGAGTATTAGGGAGTGGCAATTAGTTTATTTAATTACGGTATGTGATTGTATTTTATTTTCATTTTATAAGTTTCACACCATCTGCCTAGCGCTCAGACTGGTATTCGTCGAGTATCGACTGGCAACGACTCGTAATTATTATTTATAGAAGTTTAATTTCATCATAGACTAATGATTTCTGTTACAGGTACTGATGGAATATCAGTAGTATTAGAAACTCAAGAAGATTTTGACAAATTTAAGGAAGACATTATCAATAAATTAGGAGAATCTACAAAGAAAGAATATTTCCCTACTTTTGTAGACCATTTACTTCAAGCTCTGTGTGTACACTGTAAGTATGACATAAAAGCATTTATTCCAGTTTTTCTACATCTCTATAAATCCACAGGGTTTGCTTTTGGTATTTTTCCATTAAAGTTTTTAGACACTGTACCAAGGGGACCGGGGCATTGGCTTGCTTAACTTTCAGATGAGCTCGTCCGCTCCGCTTACTTAACATCGTGATGAGATTGTTTGCTTCGCTCACTTGCCAGCCTGAAGGTTTTTTACTCAGGAGTTATCAACTAACTGATTTTTGTTAAATTTAAATAGGCAACCCCCCTTCCACCTAACTACAAAATATGCCTATACAGATAACATAGGACTTTAAAGGGCAAAAACCTGACCAAAAACCAGACTGTTCTCAGCCATGGGATCAGTTATATCAATCACTAAAAATTATATAATTTCATTTTAAAGGAGAAATATGTCTAACATTTTACTATCAATATTGGGGATTCTGTAGTTTGTTTTTAATGTAGGCCTAATAAGTTAAGTGACCTCTAATAATCATTATCATTTCCAGTAAACTCTACTGAATTAAAGAAACTGTCAACGTGGCTTAATAACTTGCATATAGAAAAATTAAAAATAGAAAAAGGAGACAAAACAAAGAAAAACAAAGGAAAAGGAAAAGCCAAGTTGAAACTGGAAGGAGAAACTGTAAGTTTTAAGTGGTGCATTTAGGCTTTAATCATTATTGTAGTTACCTATTTCAATATAGCCTATATTTAACTGAGTAGGCCTAGTAAATTTGAGAACTTTTTAGTTTTTAAAAACCTTACTAATAAAATATAGTTTATAAAAGAGCTGGATTACAGTATTAAGATTTCTAAGAGATTTACAAATTTTTGGATGTTTACGTTTTGCCTGTAAACCTAGTTACTTTTTTTTTCAAAAATGTTTTCTATCAACAGAAATTGATGAAGTTTTTCCGGTGAATAATCATCACAAAGTACTTGCAACCGAGTACATGACCAGTATGCCATCTTATCACCTCTAGAAGAATAATACACTTGTTATATTTTTGATGGAATGGTATTGGTTGTTTCGTTTGACTGAGAACAGCCCATAGCCTATTTAAAACTAGTTTTTAGTAGGGATGGGCAGTTATTAAAGTGGGTTGCCGGTTTTATCGTTTTTTGATGAAAACCCGATAACCGAGAATTGATAACAAATGTCGGTTTTCGGGTTTTTTCATTAACGAAAGATGAAATGTTGAACATAAATCAATTTTTAAAGGAAAGGACGTCCGGTTCTAGGAAGATACCAATACAATTGTAATATGAGTCGATAGATAGAATGCGGAACACCTGCCGACAAGTGCTCTTTGGTTTGGCATCCAGCCAGACGATCGGCCAGCGGTGATCGCTTATCTGATTTCTGTCCTAATCAGTTCCCTAGTACAGGGATTCCTAACAAAATTTTTCTAAGGACCCCCTCATCTAGTCACTAAAATGACAAGCCCCCCCCCCAAATTCTTAAACTCAAAGTTACTAATGTTCTCATCCCCCCTCTTAATTATAATGAGCTTTGGTCTGTGTGTTGCCATATCACAGTACCAAATCCATGAAAGGAGTTAAAATAAGAGTTTATTTTATTTTTAATTGGTTTAGGAATGAAGGTTGCCATTTTGAGAAAAAAAGTTGGATCTAAAAATTTGCGTTCAATTTTGCCTGTATTATTATTGTTCAAAATATGTGAGAAAATATGTAAACAGTCATATTATAAAAATCACAGTTTTTTTTGTGGAAATAAAACAGTGCCTCCATCAGTACATTCCATATCAAATGCATTACCGGTATCTTCTCCATCTGTAGGCCTATTAAACGAACAATCCATTTTTTAACTACCGTGTGTGTACTGTAAATTTTCACGATAAAGAAAGCTTTAAATGCATCAACTGTTTTATCAAACTGCTGGAATTAAAATACTTAATCAGCAGTGTGATAAGATTGAGATTGAGAGCAGGGTGACTGAGAAGTTCTCCAAGTATTCCTATCCCCAATAGTTTGTTCTATAATGAAATTAAAATTGGCCTAGTAATGACAAAAAAGTGAAAAAGATCCTCGAAAATTCATAATATCCATACGGTGAATAGAAAGAACCATCATATTTTTATAGGCTATCATGTAATACATTTCAGTACAGATAAATTGAGGCCAGTAGCCTATATTACTACATTTAGTCTGTATCAGCAGTTAAAATATTGTCACCCCAAGCTCATTACCGATTTCTTGCATTTACCGATTGCTCAGTGTACCAATTTATCATGACTATGTAAACAACACAGTCTGCAGGGTGTCTAGCAGTCGGGAAAAGTCGGGAAGTCGGGAATTAGCATAGAAATTAAATAAAGTCGGGAAAAGTCTGGAATAAACATATAAATCATAACAACGGTCGGGAAAATTAAGTAACGCAATAAAATTAAGTAATAAACTAACTAAAGAAAAAAGTTCAACAGAATTCAATCACAATGGAAAGGACATCTGGTTCTAGGAAGATAGCCGGCGATCGCTTATCTGATTTACGACCCTATCAGTTCCCTAGTACAATATATTCGGTTTTTGATCTAATTGTCGTACAAAAACAATTTATAGCTAATTTTTTTCGTCTGATTTTCACAAATAGAATGAAACTTTAATCAAAGTTGTACGACCTGTGATTCAACCGATATAGGCGAATTAATGTTATAATTATGTTGTTTTCAATAATGAACTAAAAAATACTACAACAGTCCTTTTTTTTAAATATATAAAAATATTATTTTACTGAATTGAAGCTAAAAATAATTATCTTAACAAAATGCATTTGTATAACACATAATAACAGAGGTGCCCACCCCCCCTTGGGACCAAGACTCACCCCCCCCCCCCCCAACCGGACCAGGACCCCCCCCCCCCCGGCTATAAAATTTTTAACCCCCCCATCGGAAAAAATATCCTGTTCTAAATACATGTTCTCGTGTGACTTTCTGTAATTCATTTATCAAGAAATTTATTTAAATCTAGGGTTGGCTGTTTAATGTTATTTGTTGAGCAATATGTAAAAAAAAAAAATAATAATAAAAAAAAACTGTGAAAGTGGTTAGGATGTATTCCTTGGAGTAAATTTTAAAACTTTATAGGCCTATATCTTAATAAGTTATACAATTGAAACGATATTTCTTAGTAGGCCTAACTACTAAACCAATTTTCATGATTTACGTATATCAATTATTAAGGAGCATGATGAGTATATTTGCAGCATTTCCTTTAAATACACGACTATCCTCAGGGTTAGCATAAACATCCTATATCTCTTTAAAATATCGGGTCAATGCAATTATTATGGAAGATTAAAATTAAAACTGGTAATTATTAACATTATACACATTAACCTACCACTTTACTGGTCTAGCCTAATACAGGCGTTCTTATGTTTTAAAAGTGAAATATGCGGGGGTCACCGTTTGTCTTTGACAACGTGAATAGGAAGGCACGGCGTCTAGACTAAACTTGGTATTAGATTGTTCCGTTTGTTTTGGTGTTTCATCAATCATCAGGGACACATGAATCTTTATAATTTTCTATTTGTAGATGATTTTAATACAATCTTATTTAATACATTGTCAGCTTTTAGAACAATATTCAATAATTGTCTGGTTTTGAATCTGGTCCTTGAACAACAACCTAGAAACCTTGAATAGGCCTAACTTACAAACTAAACGTTTTGAGGTTATCGCACACGCACAACAGTTAGATTTCTGTATCGTGAAATTTCATTGACCAAGGCTATGAAAAACGTTACTTTCCGGACAAAATTACAAACAGCGTAATGTGTCTGTTTTTTGTGTTGTTTCATAAAATAAAAACAGATATGGGCAAGTGAGACAACACTTTGACACGACTTACTTCCGCCGCTTCCGCAAACGACGAACGACATAGCGCGCGTCATTTACAGCTCGCCCGTTTCCATAGCAACCAGGCTTGTAGATTTCGCCAACCTTAGAGAAATGAATAGATAGTCATTGTGTTCGTTGACCAACAGTTTGGGAAAATTGATGGTAAATCCTATTCTATACAGTTTTCGACGGTCATAAATGATTTGTGCATTTAAAAAACTTTAGTTTTAATACTCGTTATAAAAGTATACTTTAAAAAATCGCCCCCCCCATCTCGGACAAAATACCACTTTTTCGACCCCCCCTAAAAATTTCAACGACGCAGTCTGCGTCGTAACCCCCCCCTGTGGGCACCCCTGCATAATAAGTACGGAAAAAATAGACATAAAATAATAAAACCTTTCTTAAGTCATAATTTGATGGGGTTTCTAAACTTTTTTTAAATGGTTGGATTTTATTCTATACTCCCTCATATTTCATCAATTCCTACAAAAATACAATAGTCAAAGTTTTTATCTTTTTATTAACATTGCAAATTTGCCCACTAAAATGGTTGTATTGCTTTTTTGACACTTTCAGGTAAAATATAAGGCTAGTTATACATAAGTCTCCCCACATAAGTTGACGTATGGCCAAAAGCAGGTGGGAAAGGAGATTGGTGAGAGGTGTACTTTTCAAAAAAACATTGAGCTTATGTCACATGCAAATTTTCATAGAACAGCTGATAATCCAATAATTTTAACTGAATAGTAGTGCAAATTCATTCGTCAAGATATGTGGCGAGGGTTATAGTAGGATAGACATTTATAATATTTATATATTTTCTTGCAATAACTAAGTGGTCTTATTTCTAAAGCATAAATGTGTAAAAGGCAGAAAATAGGCATCCGCCTAATTTTAGGTGGTAACTTTGAGTTGTTTCATGATTACATCTCTAAAATAAACCGAAAAACCGACAACCGGTTCAAGTGAAAAACCGAACCAAAACTGAACCGATCAATTTTGCAACCGACCCATCACTAGTATTTATTTAAAATGCGAAGTCTTGAAATTTCGATAAAAGTCTTGAAAAAGCCTATAAAATAAGTTTGTAACAATTGCTAGACACCCTGAGTCTGTTACGGCACTAAAGGCCGTTTCACACCGGCTACCGCTACCCGCCTCGGTCGCGGACGTTTCCGTGAGCCATTTCACACCAAAACTACCGCATCCGCGCGGGAGGCGGGAGTTTCATCGACTACAGGGTTGCAGACGACCCTGGTTTGACGTTCTGCGCATGCGCGAGCCAAAACTAGCCGGTAGCGGTAGAAAATCGCATGAGGAGCGGTAGTGGCGGTACTACCGCCACTACTGCGGGCGTGCGGTAGTTCGGTATGAACTGTCCCATATGATAACACGGTGGTTTTGGAAACGATCTTTCCAAAGTTCGCCCAGCGGTAGCGGTAGCCGGTAGCGGTAGGCGGTGTGAAATGGCCTTAAAAATACATCATAAATAATTACTCGACTGTCTAAAATAAATGCAAGTTGGCTCACTTGTCGGATGCAAGCAGGCAGCGTTTGCATTCTATAGGCAGGCATATAACAAAACTATTCGGCCATGTAGTTTCATTGGCGGCGCTACAGTGTGCTAGCATTGGTTGCTGAATAAAGCAAGATGCAAAAGTTAGCATTCGCTAAAGCGCTCAGAAAGCTGAAAAACTTAAGTCTGTTATCTACTGAACAAATATTCATTTTTCATCACATTACATCGATATCACCTGTTTTCAACCCTCACTTCTACTAACGAGACACCTGTTTTCTTGGCCTAGACCGCCAAAATTTTTCCGGCCTAGGCCAGTAATAGGTACGGTAGCAAAAAATCTATAATATAATAAGGAAGGTGACAAAAACAACAACTAATAACAAATCAGTGATTCAGTTGGTAGTTCAGCTGATAGCAACTGTAAAATATATATGACATACATGGGAAAATGGTGCTTTTCCCTTGGAATCAGCTGTAGTTTGTCACCTTCCGTTAGAGTATTCTAATTTCGGTGCCCTTAGCTGATGTGAAGGGTTTGCTTAGCAACAGAAACACAAACAGTACATCTCGCTAGGCTAGTTAAGGTTATGTTTTATTGGTTATGAAATAAAAATATATTTTTTCACTTGTTTAGAATTTATTGAATTGTGTAGTGTGATGAAAAATATCATTCGTAACTCGCCCCAAGAACTCTCGACTTCGTCTCTAACTTGAAACACGATCTCGAGGCCGGCAAAACCCCATTTCTGCACTTGTAACGAAATATACTATTTATTCCAATTTTTAACTATATCTTGCGGATCCCTCTAGCATGGCTTTTGGACCCCCAGAGGTCCGCGGACCACCTGTTGGGAGCCACTGCCCTAGTACAATTATATTTGGTTTCTGACATAATTATCGTACAAAACAAATCATAGCTCATTTTTTCCATCTGATTTTCACGAAGTGAATAAAACTTAAAGTTGTACGACCTATGGTTAAACTTGTATAGGTGAATTAATGTTATTATTGTGTTGTTTTCAATATTTAACTCAAAAATACTACAATAGTCCTTATTTTTTTTAAATATGTAGAATTATTATTTTACTTACCCACTCTTACTCTTACTCCCATGGCCATTGATACCCGAGTAAGGTTTTGACCTCGCCAAAAACTGCTCGCCATCTGTCCCTGTCCTGTGCCTCTTCAATTTTTGCTCCTGCTCTTGCGATATCTTTTTTCACACTCTCCCACCATCTACTCTTGGGCCTTCCTGGTGGTCTTCTCCCATTCGGCTGCCCTTCTCCTACTTCTCTCAGCAATGAACCTCTGTCCCTTCTCAAGACATGCCCATCCATCTCAAACGTCTAGTTCTAGCGTGGGCCACGATATCATAATTTCTGTACAGATTCCTTAACTCTTCATTGTGCATAATTCTCCATTTTCACATACTGCTCCAAAAATCTTTCTTAAAATTTTATTTAAAAAAAAGAGCTTTCTTTCTTCTTTTTTTATTTAGTATCCATGTTTCTGCTCCATGGAAATATGCTCCAGTTTTAATTCAGTAAAGTAATAATTAGAATTATTATTTTACTGAATTAAAACTAAATATAGTTATCTTAACAAAATGCATTTCTATAACTCATAATAGCTAGTAATTCTAAAAAAAAGTGGAATAACAAAACATTAGTGATTCCAAACTTTTTTAAATGGTTGGATTTTGTTCTATACTGCCACATATTTCATAAATTTCTACAAAAATACAATAGTCAAAGTTTTTATGTTTTAGTTTTTGTTTAAAATCACAAAGTTGCCCACTAAAGTAGTTGTATTTCTTTTTGACTTATTCACATAAAATATAAGGCCAGTTATATAATAACTGGTTTATTTTATTTTTATTTATTATAAACATTTAATTTGTGTTTTTGTCATTATTCAATAGTACATTTACAATAGTATAAGAATATAAAATTATAATAATTTGGGTAAATGAGGTGTAAAATATATACTTTTAGAACAGAGGTGGTTAAAGCTATAAAATTATAGCATCTTGAGCAAGGAACTTTGCCGGCTCACTTTTGCTTGGGTTATGCTTAAGTTGTGAGGCACTAGTGCTATCTTTCACTAAATGTTTCCCTTTTTTTTGCAGGATTACAACGAGTTTTCGGCTTATACAGAAGACTACGATGACTTCATGTAGTACCCAAGTGTCATACAAACAGTGCAGTTTTCATGGACCTATAGAAATCAAATATTATATAATAGTGATTTTCTTTGTAAATGCGACATTTTATCCAAGGACTTATCATTTATTTATTTGTTGATTTGTTTTTAAAGAAAGTGTATTTTTGATATGGGTTTTATATTAATACCGTTATATTAGGCTCATACCAGTTCATATTTGTTTGTCTTGTGTATTTCGGAATAGGGTAACTTTACATTTGGGTCACCTTGGAATTACTTGTACGCTTTACTATTATAGCTGTAGAACAAGCCTCACTACTCCTACATATTTATCACTGATTTTTTAACTCTATTCTACTTATTTTTTGAAAGAATAATGAAAATGTATTACGTTTTTGAGTCATTTTATCATACAGATTGTTTATTTAATATTTTCAGTTTTCAATTGTGAGTTAGCTAAACCTCTTTATTTACCTAGTGCAAATATTTTTTCTACTCTGTTATACTGTTGCGTAAGATATTTATTTTATTGCCCATATACATCTTTTAGGTTACTGAAAACTGTTGGCTTATAAACCAGCCCACAATCTAATGCTGCCTTCTATTGTTGGGATTTAGGTCTTGCCTTTCTAATTTGAGCTTCTCATCTTTTTTAGTAACATCCAAGTTCATTCATTTAAACTTAGCACTGTAATTAATTCTACTGGTAACTGATTGTAACACTTGGGTAAGTTAAGAGTTGGGTTTATAACTTTGGTTGCTGTTTTCTATCATGTTACACAAAATATTTAGACCATGTTGTTATTGAAACCATGAAAAAGCCACACTTCAAATATTCAAAATATATTTGAGTTGGATGAACCATGTAATTAAATGTTGTTTCATTAATCCTATCATTAACCCTTAAACCACCTAGAGTGGTCATATGGCTAAGCTGAAGTGCTTTCATGGAATTATATGCTTGCTGTGGTGCGAACATACTGTGCTTATACAGCACTGTGACACTCACCTTCAATAGCTTGGCGGTCAAGGGTTGATAATTTGTAACACATTCACTGCCGAGCAGCCACCCTAGCTATGAGCGACCCTGGTCACGGGAATAAACTGCAATGCTCTAAGAATGTTGTCTGCTGTGGACCGGGTTTGTACCAGTGGTTGTGTGCCGGGAATATGAGCGGTACTTACTGTTGACTAACCAGAGCTAAGAATTCGTTGTGAAAACTGAAGCTTAGCTAGCAAACAACTTCCCGTTTGGTTAGTCACCAGTACGAAACTTGTTTTCTCACCAGCCCATTTGTATGGTTAGCAAGTCCCCACTCGCCTCTTACTCGTTAAGAAGCGATATATACGTTCCAGGAATACAACCAGGCGACCACCCCTACAGATCGAAGCAAATTTTTTATTTATTAATTTTCATTAAACTTTATATAGCCTATTATTCTAATGCCAATAAAATAGTTTTTTTTTATATTTAGGTGTATGGTGATATCATTAACCATTTTAGTGCTGCGCGTCTCGGAGCACTATATCCTGGTAGCTTGAGTGCCAGGATCTCATAACGAGACTCTTACATTTTCACATAAAGTAATATAGTACCAGGGGGACTGAGCTTAAGCTCGTTAAAATTATTACTTTCGTTCTCACACAAAAATCGTTCGCTCCGCTCACTTGTCCTCTTCCATTTTAAAGACGAGCTCGTTCGCTTCACTCACTCGCCAAGCCGAAGGGTGTTGCACTTTGGTATAATTTTCTTAAACTACAGGTTAAAGCTGTTACACATTGGTCTATATCTACAGTTATCAGATGATTTTTGTTCAATTAATAAAATCTCCATAAGGATAACATGGGAACTTTGAAGTGCTCTAGACTGAAAAGCGGATTTTTTCCAGACATGGGACCAGCTCCAATCGATTTCTGGTGGCCAAAACCCCCCATATTCAATAAAAAAAACAAAAATCCTAGGAGCGAAAAAAAAACGTTTGCAGATACAAACAGAGCTTGTTTTAGAGTAAGATATTCTTGCTTATACTGGTTGCTATTTGTGACAAATGCCCCTCTCCACTAACTGATCTTACTTATGTTATAACTTTTCTCCTGTACCTACTGCCTGTTGCGACATCTGAAAATGCACACTAATTTGCAAACAGCTGATTGTTATCAGCTGTGTTTATGAACAATATTTTAATCATTGTATGAATAGTTTAATAGGTTATTTGGGTAAATACTGCACATAGAACAGCAATAGTTATTTGTGCTTCTAGGGACTACAGTACAAATTTTTCTCCCTGAAGGGAAACTGTTGTCACCCGAAGCCGAGGGCGACAATTCCCTGAGGGAGAAAAGTACTTTAGTCCCTTGAAGCACACAACATTTTTCCTCCACCTACACGAATAAAATTTAGGCCTAATAGGCCTACAGTACATATTTTAATTTAACTTTACCTTCATATGATCCCTTGCTCCGTTAAGGTGGGTCAGTCACATCAACATAAAAAACACACAAGGTAGGCTATATCATTTTTAAAGAACACGAAAAAACAAAATATAATTTAAGCCTAGTCAAAAGTTTTACACAAATGTTTTGGACTTCTTAGGTTAATAGCCAACCCAAGCGAAATGTAAACAAACACGCACACTGCCACGGCCTTCTCTAGTACTAGAGACTAGAGATGCTGCTCACTGCTGACAGAATGGAAATTGCAGCAGTGAGCAGCAGCTACAGCTGCTATTAGTAAACAATGAGTAACGAAACAAATACAAGTAACAGCTGACTCTGGCTCATGTTCTTTTTAATCTCTCTTTTAATGTTATTCTTATGTTACTAACTTTAGCCCCGAAGTACGAAAAAACTTGAGTTCTCCCTAGGTAGAAAAATTAAGTATTCAAGTCACATGGGATAGAAATTAGTACTTTACTACTCTATTCCAAGGAGTAAAATACGGCTTTAGATAGTAGGCGGAGGAAAAATTAATGTTTGGTTAGAGATCTCAGAAGAAGAGTTATCTTGAAAAAATGGCTTTGTTTTTGTAGCCTAGCAATTGTTTTGCCGTCTGCATTATTGTTTGTTTATTGTTTTACTTATAACCTATGGTAGTAATTTATGTTTTATATATGGTTTTTATTCATTTTTTAATGTACTTTAACACGGAACTAATAAAAATAACCTAACTATAAAACTAAAATATATTTTTCATAATAAACAGACAAAAATTATATAATATATATTTTTTATTTATTAAAAACAATTATTAAAAAATTTTATTTCTATTTTGAAGTTTTTTTTCTAAACGCTTAAATTTTTTGCAAAAAAAGCCCCGTCATTTCTCGCATTCAACCGTTAAAAAAGGTCTGGTACCCAAGTGAACTTTTTTTAATTTTACCCACAGCACCAAAAGGGTTAATTTTACAAATAAAATTTTATTGTGTGCAGGGACCGGGCAGCTCAAATATGAGACGGGATTACAATTGACCTTGATACTAGGATGGGTGGGACGGGCATATTTGACATAAGAATGACGGGTTTACACACTTTTAGTTAGGTTTTACATTCCAGTTATAAAGTACTGGTGAGACTAAGTCAGCTAATTTTATCCCTGAGTATCAACATAACAACACTGTATAACATATTTATTAAAAAATTCATAGACCAAGCATACACTGTATGCTGCAGTTCCCATAAATACCTTTACAAAAATTTAAGACTGAAATAGGCCGGTATTTCTTAGCAACACTGGCTCATATTTGGGCCGCTTGGCTCTTTTGATGTAACTCTCACAGCTGAGCCGATGAGCTATCAGCGGACTGGCGGACTTCCAGCTGTGTTAAATATTAGGATTACTTTCTGCATAGCGGTAGAGAATGAGTTACTACTTCTTATGTTCAAGGGATGGTCTGGATCATTAAATTACAGTATTAATAATCCACCTAAATAAATTGGCAACTATAAAAACTAAACTGATCTGCACAGTCGAGTTCATAATTTATTGTTTTTTGTCAGATAACAGGAATTCTTGTATTTTATTCATATTTGCCCCCTGGATTGATGAAAGACTTAATAATAGTAGGTTACAATACCTTTCCGTCTTCAATCGGTAGTTGAAGACCGAAAGGAGTGTCCAATCACATAGACAAATCATATGGATTGAAGACGGAAAGGTATTGTAACCTACTATTATTAAGTCTCGTATTTTATTAAGGATAAATATTTTCAACAATCCTGTGTATTTGTTTTGTTTTTGAAAGTCGTAATGTGTATACTTAAACTATTGGCAAATACTGACAATGTTAAAGTTGAAAAGTAGAATCACCTTCATAGGGGTGAACTACCTCAAGACAAAACACAGAAATTCGCTTGGGAACAAATGGTGAAAACAATTAAACACATTAAACAATTTAATGGTGAAAAACAACTATAAGGTTTCATTTTAAATACAGGGTTATTAAAAAAGAATGGTGCAAAAGTAAGGTTAATCAATTTGTATACTCTAAGTTGAAAAGCAATGAAAAGAAAATAAAACTGCTTCTTTAATTTACATTAAATTATGCATTACAAATGCTCAATGTGAGCTACATTAGGAAGTCTCAGGTATCCAGGCAAAATTCCAACTCAGCCCAGACGTGTAGGCCTTCTACAGCATCTCCTGGGTTATGGGCTGCATGGCTTCTGTTATACGATATCTTAATTCTTGCAGAGTTTGGGGGCATGGAAGTTTAGAACACCATGTCTTTGATAAATCCCCACAAGAAAAAATCACATGGTGTTGTCAGGTGATCTTGATTCCAGGGCGTCCAATCCAGCGGTCTGGCAGCTTATCATAAAAAACAAACTTTTTTATCAAAAACATTACTGAGACAAAACAAATTTATAAATACGGCCTTTCCATTGTTGTAACAATCAGCTGTTTGAAATCACGGAAACACAAGTACCAACCGGACAACCGTTCAGTTTTGCACCATTCTTTTTTAATAACCCTGTATAATGAAATAATCTACTGACTGCCAGAATTAGATTTTTTAAATAGCTAATAGAGCTTTAGCCATAACTTTGTTAAGGTTGTCCAAAAATTTTAATTTTAACCGATGTTTTAAAAGAAATAAAACAAGATTTTAAAAAAGTAACGCCAACAATCAGTAATTATAGGTTTATTCTTTTACTTTGCCTTATAGACCAATTTTCAGTTGAAAAAATTTTTGAACCGTAGTTTGTCCCTGCATAGTTTGTCTGTTTTTCGCATGTGCTTGCCCATGTTAAACCATTATAAAGCACCGCCATGAGGAGATTCAGGCCGGGATAGAGGCTCCCCCCCCCCCTAGAGGTCCAACAAATTTTATGGGGCTGTTATAAAGGGTGGGGATTTTTTGAGAGGATCGAGTGTTGCAGGGATATCCATATCCAGGGTGAAACAAGTCCTTACTAAAATCGGCTTTTAAAAAATATCAGAAACTATATTATTAATGGAAAATAATGTGGGGATCAGTGGCGGCGATAGCAGGCCCTGGGTGCGGGGGGGGGGGGGGGGCGAGCCTTGGCCGGTTTTTTGGTTGGAAATTTTGTCGGGGCCTGGGCCCTCTAAGGACACATGGCAAGCTCTGCTAGACAGCCTATCATTAGAGAGCTGAATTAAATAATTATAATTACACCATGATACAAAGAAAGTGAATCGTTAAAGCCATCTATCATTATTAGAGTTAAACCTCATTAAAGAGTTAAACCTTTTTTGAACATTATAGTCGACCAGCCAATTGAAACGGTTCCATCACCGCAGCAAACAAACAATGTTGACTGTGGTATATACACTCTTCTAGTGGCTGATGCAATAATGCTTAAAATTCTAGAAGAAAACACAACTAACCTAACCTATGAGACTATGACAAAAATAATGCCTTCCATTACCGCAGCGGATGTTTTAAGAAAGCGAGCCATACTAGCATTAATGGTGCACAACAACCAGCACTTAACCATGCAGAACAGTGTAATAAAATCACTGATGTTTGGCAGTACATCCATAGTAAAGGAGAACATATCCACCCCTACAAGAAGGATTTTATTTCAATAGATTAATATGCAACATGTAAATAAAACTGAAAATAAAGAAACCCAGACTATATCTACGAAAAGCCCTACAAACTCGTGGAGGACTGTAAAACCAAGAAATTCAAAGAAAAATACTCAAGGAAAGTACAACAGGAATAATAATAGGAAAGTACTTGAGCAGTCACATCAGTTAAATTACCCTCTGAAAATCTCAAATAATTTTGAAATCCTGAATGACCTGGAACAAGACACTGAAAAATCAGACATCAGTCTAGAGCATAATACCATCCCACATAACCACTCAAACTTCAACACCATACCAACCATACCGTCAAGAATTAAATTTATGAAAAAAATTAATATTTCAGTCTTCTATGATAGTCAAGGAAGAGGACTTGGCCAGCACATAGATAGGATTGAAGAAAGGCGAGAAGAGACCAAAACAACTGGTTTTGTAATGCCTAATGCCCAACTCATGCATGTTACTCAATCAGCAGTAGAATCGACACAAACAGAAGATGTGACAGTTATTCTTGCAGGAACCAATGATACCTTTAAAGGCGACCTAACCAATCTATATTATGATCTTGAAAGAAAGTTAAAAGAGCTTACTTCTAGAAAAATTGTTCTCCTGTGTACAATCCCCACCCGATTTGATAAAGACATTATTGATCCAATTCATAATAAGATCCATCTTTTAAATAGTTATATTAAAGAGTTGGTTGTACGCTCACGTAATCTACACCTCATTGACCTAGAAAGCTTGAAACGTTTTCACTACACCCGACATGGCTTACACCTAAATCGTAGAGGGAAGAGGAAAATCGCATATATGATAATGGATGTACTTAATAAATGTCTCATGAAAAGAAAATGGAATATCAATGAACATTTTACAATAAATGAAACAAGTATGAGCAATCTAATTGATAGGTACAACTCTGATAAGCATGTCGCTTTTGCTCATAGCATTTCAGCTGATTTCGACTCTCCTCGACATATGACTGCAGGGGTTGCTGTCACATTCCGAGAGAAGTGCGGTAGACCCTCTAGTTCAGATTACATAGCCAGCCACCTAACCCTTCAGACTCCACCTGGAAGAGCTGCAGTCTACTCACTTGTAACTAAACCCCAATTTTTTACAAAACCTTATGCAGAAG
Organism: Neoaliturus tenellus; assembly: GCA_030545055.2. Classification (NCBI taxonomy): domain Eukaryota; kingdom Metazoa; phylum Arthropoda; class Insecta; order Hemiptera; family Cicadellidae; genus Neoaliturus; species Neoaliturus tenellus. Next base: position 110,326,415 of record CM061533.1, read on the forward strand.
ATTACAACCTGGCCTTTCAACAATTCACGGATGATTTTAAGAAGAGAGGATTTAAACACCTGGTATGCTCCCCTATCGGAACAGTTCGAGACAGGATTAGGATTGGACATTTTGTTCACAACATTTGCGACTTCCAACAAAAGACAGGGGCATCTGTGGAAATATCTTCTTATTTTCAAACATCAAGAAGAGTAATTAGAAATGGAATGTCTCATGAAGATTTCATCAAACAACTGCTTACTGATTTTTCCACCCATCTTCAATGTCAGAAAAGTAGAGTCTTGGCTGAGGAGCACCAGACTGTCACCTCTACCATTCCCACTACTAAAACCACCGCTGCTGTTGCCACCACCGCTGTTGCTGCCACCGTTGTCACCACCACTGCCGTTGACACACCCACTGCAACAACTGCTGTCCCACCAACACAACCTTCCATATCTGATGCCTCTCCAGTGAGTAAGGAAGCATCAGATAGCTTCTCCCAGTCACTCAGCCCATTGTCCATGTCGGATTTTCCGCCGCTATCTTCACTGCAGTCGACTCCAAACAACAGCTGCATACGGCAGTCAGAGGTCTTGGAGGGAAGGGTTCCAGTTGGTGTAGTGAGTTCTGTGAGTTCAGTGTCTGATCAAAAGGTCGATAAAGTGATGTCCCATTTTTTTATTGGAGGCTCCAGTGATGGTGAATCAAGTGTAGATTTAGACAAAAATTCATGTAATTCTGTAGTAAATTCCCACAATAAGACAAAACACACCTCACAACATACCACAAACCAAACAGTTACTATTACACCAAATAACACTAAAAATGAAACAGCACAACATAACTTAGCACAGTTTAACTCCCGATTCCACTTTAATCTCTCTGGCAATAACAAAAATAATCTAAAAACAAAAGAAAAAAATTGTATAAAAATATTCCATCAGAACATTCAGCACTTACCTTAGAGAATCGAGCCTTTACTGATTACCTTGGATGAATTAAAACCTCATATTGTCATACTGACAGAACATGATATGAAAAATCACGACATTAACAGGCTTAATATCCAAGATTATGAAATAAATAGCTTCTTCTGCAGAGACAATGTCACGAAAGGCGGAACTTTAATTCTTAGCCAAAAGGGTTTAAACTGGAAACGGGAGGAAATACCAAAAAAATTGTCTGACATGATACTTCAGGAAAAACAATTTGAATATTGTGCTTGTAGCTATGTTGTTAATAAGTTTAAAATGTTAGTCATAGGAGTATACAGGTCACCCAAATCAGATTGTGAAATATTTTTGAATAGGTTAAGTGTATTGGTCGACTATTTTTCTAAAAATTTTAAAAATATAGTAATAGGGGGGGATATAAACATTAATGTTTTAAAAAATGATCATGATCATAAACTTTTAAAAAGAACACTAAAAACTCATAACATGAAATATCTTGTAGATTTCTCAACAAGAGTAACAGAGAATACAGAATCAGCAATTGATAACTATATTGTAAAAGATTTTCATGATAGCACATTAACTGTTGAGGGTATAGTAACTTTCCTTTCTGACCATGATGGACAGTTGCTTTTCATTTTAAATAAAAAAATAACTAATAGAATAAATAAAAGAATACCAATAAAGCGTATGAAACGCAAGTTCTCATTAGAAAACATGGATCTATTTAAGAAATTTTTGGAAACTGAATTTTGGGAGAATGTTTACATGGCTTCTGTAGATAAAAAATATGATGAGTTTTACAGTACTTTTAAATTCTACTTTGATATATCATTTCCTAAAATGATGGTAACTGATAGAAAGCGCAAACAAAACTGGATCTCAGATGATCTAAAATATGAAAAAAGGGAATTAATGAAGTTGGGTTTAAACATTAGGGAAAATAAAAATTATAGTCTGAAGCAAGAATTAAAACAGAAAACACGGAATTACAGGTCAAAACTGGTGCAAGCTAAAGCAAAGTACTTTAAAAGTATGATTGAAAAATCTGATAACATACAAAGAACTGTTTGGAAGGTTATAAATTCTGAAGTTGGGAGAAACGTTGAAAATAAAAATATCTACTTAAAAAAAGGATAATTGTGCTGTAGATGACCCTAGAACTATAGCAAATATTTTTAATACTTATTTTGTAAATGTTTGTAAAGACTTTACCACTGAAAATGTAGATGTTAGTTCTACTGATACTGAAAGCTACAATAATGCATGTTTTAGTTTTAATTTTGTTGATGCAGGGGAGGTGGAAAAAGTTATTAGCTCTTTAAAAAACAAAAATTCAACAGGTCATGATGAAATCCCCATTAAAGTTGTAAAATATGTGAAAAAATACTTAAGTAAAATCTTAAGCCATCTAATAAACTCATCTTTTGTTTCTGGATTGTTCCCTAGTATTTTAAAAATTTCAAAAATCATACCAATTCACAAAAAAGATGACCTAGAAACTGTGTCAAACTATAGGCCCATTTCTCTTCTCCCGGTGATATCAAAAATTTATGAGAAAATAGTTAATAACCAACTTTTAAAATATTTAGAGGAATTCAAATTGTTAAACAATTATCAGCATGGCTTCAGACCTGGAAAATCTGTGATCACTGCAGCAGTATCGTTTATTGAATCTCTAATTGAATCAGTAGACAAAGGAGAAATGACAACCGGAATTTTCATGGACCTGTCAAAAGCATTTGACAGTGTCAACCACAATCAATTAATAAATAAACTTAAAATGTTAGGAATACAAAAAAAAGCTATAAAATGGTTTCAATCATATCTTAATGGTCGTTGTCAATTTGTGGAAATTACCCATCAAACCCCAGATAATACAATTTTAAAGTTTTCTTCAGAAACAGAGCATATAAAATGTGGTGTTCCTCAGGGGTCAATTCTGGGTCCTCTATTATTTTTGTGCTACATTAATGATGCAGGCAACTCACTATCAAGCTTGCCTCAAAATAATCTTTGTCTTTATGCTGATGACACAAACCTTAGGGTATCAGCTGAAACACTCCAAGAAGTTGAGATCTTAAGTTTTGTTGAACTAGAAAACATTGGTGATTTCTTGGAGCGGAATAAATTAACACTTAATGCCAAAAGACCAACTACATAGTATTCAAAACGCAACAAAACAAACAGATAATTGATCCAATTATAATGTACAATGAACAACAAATAGAAAATAAAAATAGTGCACAGTTTCTAGGTCTAATCATAGACCAAAACTTAAGCTGGAATGCACATGTGGATAAATTATTATCAAAATTAAGTTCAGGAATTTATTCACTCTCTAGAATGGCATTCTTTTGTAATAAAGAAACAATGAAAAATATATATTTTGCAAACATACATTCTCATTTAGCTTATGGTTTATGCCTTTATGGTTCAACCACAAAATCCAATATGAATAGCATACTAAAATTACAAAAAAGGGCAGTAAGAATTATAGAAAAATTGAGATATTACGAAACAGCAAAAGACAAATTTAAAGAATTAGGGATTTTAACAGTTTATGGACAATATATTTTAGACACATCCATAATTGCAAAAAAATATTTAGAAATCTCTGACTTTAAAAGCCACCCATACAATACCAGACATAAAAAATTCATCACTTCAACGCAACATAAATTAACATTTTATGAAAAAAAACCGACTTACATAGGACTAAAATTTTTAAAATATTTACCTAATGACATTAAAAATGAAGAAAAAATGTCTAAATTTAAAAGGAAACTAAAAACCTACCTGATAGAAAAAGCTCTCTATTCTCTGGAGGAATTCTTTTCCACCCCCCAATAAAGAATAGACTACAAAATTATATTTTTCATTTATGTTTTGTGTATTCTTTGTTCAAAATGTAGATATATATGTAAAATCTAATGCTTTCTTTTCTTAGGTTTAAGTTAAAGTTTAGTTGTACTGTAGTACAAATGACGCCATTTAATGTACATTAATATGTACTTAATAAATAAAGATATTTTGACTTTGACTTTATGTAGAGATGGCTAAGGTATTGTTTGTAAATGCAACTAATTGTGTGTGTCACATCGGCGTGGCATCTCACGGTATGGCTCGCCGCGCCGGAAGAATGATAAACATCCAGTAAGGAAAACACCTCTAAGGAATCAAATAATTTTAGTTGTTGATCCAGTGTTTCCAGATGTACGATAATTTTTGTTTTACGATAATTTATTCCCTTGTATGATGTTCGATACATCATTGTAGGATACTGCCTTTCCATTCAATAATTTGGGCTTCGGACGAAACTACTAATCATAAACAAACTATATTAACTAAGATTAAAAAAGATTGGTCTTTAACAGTGCTTCATATTAAATTTATTTTTCCCTCACGAAAATAAAACAATTTTAACGATAAGAACGCGATTGTTTTAACATTTTTGCATTAGAGATTAGTCTATAGGCAGGCAGAACTACAACAATAGCCTGAGGGATAGTTTATAAACTATCAAATTCTTGTTTTCTTCCATTAACATTAACAATGCATCTATTTCTTTTCATAAATTATAAATCATTTACTTATTGAATTTACGGCTTTGATTCATCCTTGGGGTGTGATTGTATGAATAGTTTATCTAAAAAATATACCGTATTTTTTTATGATGAGCATTGTTTAGGCCGAAAACTATTTATCATGGCGTTCGTGTAGTAAAGAAAATGTCATGTCATATGCCTCAGTATTAAATAAATTATCCCGTTCACTCGTTGGGTACTTGTCTGTTATACATAAGCCACTGTTTCTTTTTAGGTTATTTTGAATTGCAGCCTTAAAGAATATGATCAATTGAAAGAAGACTATTTTCTGAACATTGTGTAAAAAACTAATCTATTCTAGTGCCTTCACCTAAGCCAGCTACTTTCCTTATGTTATTTTAAACTGAGATTTTTTAAAACACATAAATTGAAAGAAGACTATTATGTTAAAAATTTTACGTTTCTAAGTATTGCGGTTTTTGAGTTGTGCTTGCTTAAAGTCAGCCATGTCACCGATGATTGCGGCAAGCGCATCTCCGCCGGAGGCCACGACGCTGGGTTAGTTATAGCTGTCTAGTCGGTCGTTCGTGAAACTTATCACTACCATGTGATTTATTTTGAGATATTGAAAGTATTTCTGACCTATATACTTAAAAAAACAACACACTTCAACTGCCGCATTGCTCTGTAAACTTGGCTATGTGTAGCAGGCACAGTGTCGAGGAGGCGTTGGCCGCGATCATTAGTGACCTGGTTGACTTTAAGGAAGCAGAACTAAAAAACCGCAATACTTAGAAACGTGAAATTTTTAACATAATGCTCAGCAAATAGTCTTTCTTCAATTTATATGTTTTTAAAGATCTAAATTTAAAATAAAACAAGGATAGCTGGCTTATGTGAAGGCACTAGAATAGATTAAATTTGAAATGCTATTAAGTGATGTCTACATCAGTTAAAACTTCAAATGGTATGAATCAGCAGCAGAATGTCCAGAGATTTTTGTCCTGATTTTTGCATAGAACCAGTGGTGTCATGGCAATTTTTGCAGTGGCGGAACGGTACACCTGGCCCAGATTTGAGGTAGGACGTCCCATCCCCCCGCTTCCCCCCCTCGCCCAACTACACTTACAGAATTGTTTATGTTATGATGTTAAATTGCCCAATTTAGTGTTTTTACATTTTGAGTTTATTTTTTATGCTGTATGCTAGACCCTAACTATTAACTTGATTAAAAATAAATTCAAAGCCGAACTCAAAACTATTGGTGGCAGGCGTACCTACGTAGCCGCAGTAGGCTACGCCAATAGGCCTGTTGTAGAAGTGGCAGATACCATCAATGAAGCGGTTGCGGTATCGCCAGTGTTAGAATCACTCATGATTACAATTAATTATATATTTACAACTAAACTATTTGTGCTTCACATTTGGTTAACTATTTCAATCCTATACTTAATTCATAAAACTTCCAGGGCAACTATCATTAAACAAAGACGCGATGTATTGATAAGCTAGTGTAGGCGTGACTAGACACAGAGCAAGCTTAATAAACAATCCAACAAAAATTAGGCAAAGTACAACGAGAAAGTAAACGCCGCAAAGTACGTTTCTACAACATCTAAACATCTGGAAGAAAAATATATGATAAAGTAAAATATAGTTATTTCGAAAACATTATGACCGTATTTTAAAAGTCACTGTGGGTGTTGTAAACAAATTGAAAAATAAAGAATGTTTAAAGTTTTTCTGATTGATATAAATTAAAATGAACAAACAGCTTTTGGACGGTCTTACTCTGCGCAAAGCGATCGTGTATTATTTCCCGAATGCATTCAGTTAATCTAGGTCATTTTAGAGGTTATGACATATCTTTTCAGTCAGCATTCGATACAGTTCTCGTCACTTCTCATCAAACAACTGTCCATACTGACGATAGCGTCTCTGGCGGCAGGCATTCATAGCACTGTTGTTTGTTGTAGTTGTTACCAAATAAGAGCTAATGTACTGATCAGCCGCTATGAGCGCTGTTACCAAAGAGAACATGATAGGCCTACATAGGTGTTGGACGCAAATTGTAAACTGTATTCCTATCTTTGGACTCGGCAGTCGGTGAACGTTATATCGTTAGTTAACTTGTAATCTTGTTGCTTGGAAAATATTTCTTTATTTACAATTAAATTTGTTATAATCTCCACTTCCGGCCAAAAACCAGTGCCGGAACGGCGTTCCGGCACCATGACACCCCTGCATAGAACCCCCCTCCCCCACACCTAAATTGCCGCACTAAGCCCAGGTACAAAATGTTTTTAAATGTATTTAGGGTGGGGGGAACTTGCGGGGGGGCTGTGGGTTCTTATCGCCGCCACTGGTGGTGATGAGTGTTCTAGAGGATTTAAACCTGCTGTTCTGTATGATGGAAGGAATACAAAAAGAGGATACAAATTACAAATTTATTGAGAATATTTTACAAATAACCTAATTATAAAATATTTACATGCAGCCAATGAATGAACCACAAACTGGTTTAAGAGTTGCTTCCTTTTGAGTGTCTTTTCCAGAACTTCTTGACCTCATCATGTCCTTGCTTTGTGACAACCTAAAAAAGTTAATTTAAAATTAAAAAATTGCAAAATACTCCTTTTAGCAAATACCTCTATAGGAATACACTATTAACCCGGGAGAACTGACATACCTTGGTTGGAAGTTTTTTTTATAAAAACAATATTTCCCGGCTGTTGGCTGTCTTCGCCGGCACTGTACCGCACGCCCCACTTTCCAGGAACAGAATGTATTTTCCGTCATTTTTCAACTTGTACAGCCAGTGCAGTGGACGATTCCGTAGAAGACTGGTGCGTTCGACCGTGAGCCAGGTCTCGTGTAATAGAGTTATGACGGTTTTAACCGATAACATGTTTGTAATTAAATCATTTTTCCTGTACAAATATTTCTATTCTTGAAATCATGGACTCAGAGGAAAATAATCGGATCGATAGACCTCTTTCCTTACAATTCTCATCATCGATAAAATAAAATTGTGTGATTCACTTGCTAAAAATTGTATTTTTTCTTAACAATTTTTTTTTTTTTTTTTTTTTTTTTTTCGTCTGAGTTTTCCTCTACGAGGTAACCTCGTATTGGCTCCCCCTACCCTCACGGGTAGTCCGTACCTGGCATTAGCCTCAACCGGACCAGTCTTGCGACCAAGGGAGTTATGGAACATTTGTCCCAAATCACATTAAGGCGGATTAGACCCCCACAAAACCCGGAATTCACTAGGCCTGTGGTACTCAGCCGGCGGTGACCCAAAATGACCATCCGCTGTGAGTGACAGTGGCACCACTACCCATGGTACTTCTCAGCTTTCGTTTGTGAGCAACGCCCCCAGATAAGGCTGGAGGGCCCCCCACAGCCGAAGCTGTGTGCCGAGCATACCGACAACCTCTGCCCCCTCGATTCCAACCCAATATCCGGACTGGCCGAAGCCAGGGGCTTGAGCCAAATCCCGAGGTCCCCATTTTAGGTTTTACTTGGGTCATGGGTGGATCCCAAGCGGAATAACTAGGTCACTGGAAACCCGCACGCCAAAGGCGCCGGCTGCACTGCAACCGTACCCGAAAGGCACGGAAGCCCCAGATCCCCGACATCCTGACTCATTCCCTCCCTTTTGGGGGGAGGCTGGAGTGAGACACCCAGTAAGCGCGCGATTAACACAAGGCCACCTCCGCCAGGGCTCGGAACAGCCGAAGCTGCCCTACTTCAGTTGATAAAGGGAGCCACGCCCGTTACCCAACTCAGTACTTCGAGCTGGGATTGGGTAGTGGACATCCCAGTTCTAGGGGTGCAGGCCCTGAAGTACAACATACACCCCGTATATATACAACATACAACATACATATATTTTTCTTAACAATAAATACATAAATTACAACTTTTAAATTGAAATGAATTTAATTTTGAGTGACAAATAGATTGTTAACAAATAAAGTTCAATCAGTTTTTTTCTCTTCCACTAAGTAGGCTAAACTTAAAAAAATTTGATAAAAGTAAAAAAAACATACTTATTTAAACATACATTACATAAATTATGTAAACACTTGTTTACAGTGTAAAATGTTAAAACAACTAATAAGAAAGACATGTGAATGGATTTTGAAAAATAAAATACCAATTTATTCAATATATATGGTATTTTATTAAAACTTAGTCTAAAAGACCGTGAGTCAGTTCGGCCGGGTTTAGGTAGTAGCCATGGTAAGACATAAGCCCGGGACCATGGTACTTTATCACATTGCGGTCCTCAGAAGCCAAAAACATCATTCGTTCATTTTCATATGTGTGGCAAACCTGAATTCTCACCCCCATGGGGTTTGTGGGGAAAATTAAAAAGTGCTGAATATTGATAAAACTTGACCTTACCTAACCATTACATTTCCTAACAACATCCCATGGCAGTAAACCTCCCTACTCATTCCAATGGTGTTTATGGGGAAAATAAAAATCTCAAATTCCTTAGAAAATTCACTGAGTACAGGTCTGCTGCAGCGTGGATGATTTAAATTTTCAAAGTTAAGAGTCATCCTCACCTTTGGGCTTAAGGGAGAGGAGAAATAATGGTTTTACTCACATAGGTGGCCAACCTTAGTGTGGAACTGCTACATCAAAATTTAGTAGACTACCCACTAAAGAAACTACCTTTCTGTTTAGGACATTAGCAGAAACCTTTACTCAGAAGTCGACGCTTATCAAATTACATCAGTATAGGCCTGCTTTGGCTTTCACAACTTAGGACTCACTCCAAATCCAGCCGTTCACTTTTCCAAAAAATCATATTTAAAAACCTACAGTATCAAAAGAAGTGTTTTAACCGCAAAACTGCCGCTAATCTTATTTCATGGTTAAGCATTACAAGAGAGATTTCACTCCATTTCTAATTATTGGGCAACACCCACCTGGTTTGAGTAGTTGCAGCGGAGATCCTTTGTCAAGTTTTTAAAAACACACCAAACACAACACAAAAAACCGGATCACTCGCTACCGTCCGGACCTTTCGCACGAATAAAAAACATCGCGCCTCTTCGGGGGAATTAATTATTTGCGCCGACGGTGGATTTGGCGCGTAGTCGCTCCGAGCGTCTTACTGCGACTGACCTGTCCGGTGGGTTATCTTGCTGATAAGCAGTAGGGGGCGGGGGTTCAATTGTCTTGGCTCTGTCGATTTTCTTTTTGATTCCCTTCTCTACTAACGGTACAAACATCGGATGGAGCGTGGCGCTGGGCTGTGATATGCAGTTCCCATCAACCGCCATACACGCTGCCTCCAGTATGTTAAGCTGTTTCCATTTTGGTTCAGTGAACACAATTCTTGCCGAGGCCCATTCAACCTTGTGCTGTTCACACATACTGTGTTCGGCAAGCTTGGAGTTTTTTGGGCCCCCTTTAGAAATAAGTTTTTTATGTTCATTAATTCTAACAAGCGCTGGTCTCGATGTTTGTCCATAGTAATTCCTCCCACAACTACACCCAATTTTATATACTGCATTTTTCGTCTTTTGCTCTCTGTTTTCCGGCCTAGTTCCAGTGACTATAATTTTAATTGTCCTCTTGTTCTTAAAAGCAGTTCTTATCCCGAACTTATTATTCACTCTCCTAATCTTTTCCGAAATCCCTCTAACATAAGGAATAACAACAGTAGTTAAGGGTTTTTCGAGATTTTCTTCATGATTGAGGGAATTCGTTACTCTCTTAACTGCTTTATTAAGGATAGAAACTGGATAGCCATTATTCCTAAGCTCATCGAACACCACCTTGACTTCAGCCTGTCGGTCTGCTTCCCTACTAGTGAACCTTAACGTCTACTAAACCGCCCCTGGGCTAAGGCTAATTTCACACTTCCAGCATGATTTGAATTTTAATTAAGATATTGACCAGTGCTTGTTGGTTTTCTGTATACAGTCAACTCCCGATTATCCGGGGTAATGACTGGTTGAACTATCCCGAATAACCCAAAACCACGGTTAAAACAAAGAGTCAGCGGGTTTCCAATATTTATTATTTTTTATTGACCAAACCTTATTGGACTGAATAAACAGATCTTCTAATTGAGTGAACAAGGAACATAATAAAGGGTCCAACGTGGACAAAAAACCAAGGGCAGGTGTTCTATTGTTTGGCATCGTCAGCCGGGACGGGTGGGTAGGGCGAGGGGGAGAGGGTCCGTTGCTGGGTGAGGGGGGGAGGGTCGCTTGGGATAATTTATTCAAGATAAGAGCACGCGTACAAAAACAAGTGATGGTTCATCTTTTTGTCTAATTGGTAAAAATTTAAGAACAATAAATTCTTTTAAATGTATGCTAATTACTAAATTAGGCTAATAAATGTATAACTTTGTCAAATGAAATTTTAATGTCACTTTATCAAACATTTCTTGAAGTGCAAAATAAATGCATTTTGAAATGTGTTGTTTAGCATAATATAACCCAAAATTACTAGGGTCACTGAACAGCACACGAATCAGAACGATAATTACACACTGAACTGAAAACCAAATAGGGACTTTCTTGGTTTCTATTTATAGCATATGGTGGGCGACCAGTTGCTTCTAGCAGTCAAGGTCACTCCGCCATTGCGCCCCGTCCCCCATCCCATCCCACCACGCCATTGCTCTGACGCGTACCTCACTGACCACATGACTACGATCACAATTACGCCACCAAATAACTTACGGATTATTTTCAGTCTTTCATTGCTTTTTTTCATTGATAAATCAAATAACAATTAGTAAAGAGATTTCTTCTCTTGTAATTTAAACATGGTAAGATCGATAAATTATAGTATTGATGTCTAAACTGAGAAAATAAATAAAATTGAAATTGACTTTTTGTGGCCCCGGTTAAGCCGCAAACCGGTTAACCCGCCCCCGGATAATCGGGAGTTGACTGTACCTTTATCGCTAGAGTGTTGTTATCTTTGAATACCAATACATCTAAAAATGGTAGTTTGTGATTTGTTTCGATTTCTAAAGTAAATTGAATTGTAGATCTGAGACTATTTAAGTGATTTAGAAAATCACCAGGTAATGAGTTGTCATTCCATATACAGAAAATATCATCGAGGTAGCGAAACCAACACAGAGGTGCATTAACAAAACTGCTTATTGCTAATTGTTCAAAAAAAATCCATATAAATATTACTGAGGATGGGGCTTAATACTCCACCCATTGGTAAACCTGATGTTTGTTTAAAAAAATCTCTTTCTACCTGGAAGTAGCTGTTATGAACACATACTGAAATTAATTCCATAATGGTAGGCACTGGCATGTTTGGTTCTATCTGCTAGATTGTGGTCGGATTCTAACTTATGTTGTACTATGTTAAGCATCTCGGCAACTGGAACATTTGTGAATGTTCCAAGAACTGTTGTTTGGAAAAATAGTTCGATTAAAAGTATAGTCACTGGAACTAGGCCGGAAAACAGAGAGCAAAAGACGAAAAATGCAGTATATAAAATTGGGTGTAGTTGTGGGAGGAATTACTATGGACAAACATCAAGACCAGCGCTTGTTAGAATTAATGAACATAAAAAACTTATTTCTAAAGGGGACCCAAAAAACTCCAAGCATGCCGAACACAGTATGTGTGAACAGCACAAGGTTGAATGGGCCTCGGCAAGCATTGTGTTCACTGAACCAAAATGGAAACAGCGCAACATACTGGAGGCAGCGTGTATGGCGGTTGATGGTAACTGCATATCACAGCCCAGCGCCACGCACCATCCGATGTTTGTACCGTTAGTAGAAAAGGAAATCAAAAAGAAAATCGACAGAGCCAAGACAATTGAACCCCCGCCCCCTACTGCTTATCAGCTAGATAACCCACCGGACAGATCAGTCGCAGTAAGACGCTCGGAGCGACTACGCGCCAAATCCACCGTCGGCGCAAATAATTAATTCTCCCGAAGAGGCGCGATGTTTTTTATTCGTGCGAAAGTTCGGGACGGTAGCGAGTGATCCGGTTTTTTGTGTTGTGTTTGGTGTGTTTTTAAAAACTTGACAAAGGATCTCCGCTGCAACTACTCAAACCAGGTGGGTGTTGCCCAATAGTTAGAAATTGAATAAATACCCCCCACCTACAAATAACAAATCATGTCATTTAGATCTAGAGATTTCACTATCATTTGTACAAACCATGGTTCTTCTCCTCTCGTTCTGCCATGTGAGTACACCTAGGTCTTGAGCGTAGTCTCGTAGAATGTCGAAGTCTGCTTGCGACAGGAACTGGCTGTAGAGGACGCCCTCTGTAAACGTGAACCGATCACGCTCATTCTCCCACAACTGGATCTGATCCACAACTGTGGGTGGCAGGGTGGGTGGCCCGGCCGCTGTGTACAATAACCAAATAATTCAATGTGATGACATTTTTTAAAATATCCAAATAAATCCTGATAAAAAAATGTAAACTAACCTAACATCCGAGGATGTGCGTGAAGACGCAAGAATCCAATCATTTGTTGAGCTGTGATTCCACTTCGAAGTGCCATCCTCACGGAGTCCCTTGTGAGAATGCCAACTGCCAAGTTTGGAAATCTGTAAAAAACATTTCAATTGTTAAAAAATTCTTGTGTTTAAAGAATTTGCCCCATAAAGAAAAATCTCTTAAGGTAGTTGCAGTTGTAATGGTAAAATATATGAGCCACGGACCATGACACATATCCAGAGCTGATATTGAATTAAGTCTGATTGAAATTCTTTCTATAGAATTTCCCAGTGTAACTGAAACAAGACCACCATTAAATCAATCTACCCATCATGGGCCAGAAAATCTAAATTTTAATCAAATTACTACATTTACATCAATTTAGCTCAAAGATGCAGCTGAGATAACATCCCCAATGAAGTCAATTCATACCATTTGGAGTTTGAATCCTTATTGATTATTTCTAACAGATTGAGACTACCAGTCTAGGCGTCAACCTAGTAGAGAGACTCCCCATCATACCTTCCGGATTTTAGTTTATAAAGACAAAGGTGATTTGAAACTAAATCTAATTCTATAAGAAAAACTCTTGAGTTTGTGTAAATTTTTTAAAGTGACTTTTTACATAGTACCAGGATATAAACAGAACCTAGCAAGGTGTTGTCTAGCTTAGCTGTAGGCTCACAGTCACATATAAAAATACAAGTTACACCAACCTGTAAAGCATCTCACAGAATAAAGCTAGTAATGCCACTTGAAGGTTGGAGTCTGTGTAGGCGTACACCCGGTAGTTAGTCTCCACTATGATGTAGCCCTCCTTCTGAAGATCCGTCGGAGAGCCAGTCTGACCAGAGGCCATATTCAACGCCAGCCTTGTTGGGTAAAACCTCTTCTCTTTCCGCTGAAAACATTATTTAAATACAAACCAAACATTTCATTGATCCAATATTTTTAGGCCTTTAAATTATAATTTTTGCCTAAGCCCACTAACAAATTACAAACTTCACAGGAGAGAAGCAGAAACTCATTAGATGAATGGATTGAAGGGGAGTGAAATCCTCATACATGATTGTTGGATGAAACAACTGTATTGATGAAACCCGATTAAAATGTTTGACGATAATTTCCGAAGGAGGCTTTAAATCAGCTTCAAATTTTCAAGGTAGATTTCATATGTAATTTGTATTTTCAAGTTTGTTGTTGAAGTCATTTTGTGCATTTATAAACTAATGAGCTGTAGTTAAATTATCTATAAGAAATGCAAAGAAGGTTGTTTAAGTACTGTACCGTACCTTGATCCATTTACAAAAAAAATGTTATATATACTTTGAGTCCAGAAAATATCATTGTAATCATACATTTACTTTTGTGTCCCCTACGTAACATTACGTACGGGACAATTTTAAAATTTCAATTACATTTTGGAATGAGGCAATAAATTTATTTTATCTACAGAGTTAGATATAGGCACCTCATGTGTAGATTATGAATCAATTATTGATATTAATTACATGGTGTGCAAAAATTAAACTTAATCACGTTTCATGTTACGTATGGGACAAAAAATCTTAACAATCAAAATTCATGTACCGTATCATAATAACTTTTGATTACCTACAACTACTGAATGTCTGCAAATATGAAGTCAACCATTATGACTAATAAATAAAACTCATCCAACATTTAAATTCAGGTGTACAGTAGGAAAATGTAGCCTTGAACTTACAACTATTACTATAAGTAGAAATCAACTGATAATGTGACTCGTTTGATTGAAGGGATTGCAAAATAGAAGAGTACAAAAAAATCCAAAGCAACTTTTCTTAGCTTTTTAGATGTTTATGGAACAGAAAATAGACAGTTTATCATGAAATTATTAATTAAAATTTTTAAGTGATAGTTCCCTGTTTTGTGGAATGGCCCTAATTGATTTAGAACTAAAATGTAACATTTTTAGCAATGACCAAATATATAGTGAAAGTCCAAATTAAATTGTTCGACTTTGAGCAAGAAGTACACTAGTAAATCAATTTGGGTAGTATTACTTATTAAAATATTTCTGTTTTTGAACATCAGATTAGGTGGAGGAAAATCAGTACTTTATAAGAAAAACGAGATGACCAATAGATGTCAGGGGGGCCATTGTGTAGGGTGCTGTCGCGACAGATCGGAACCCTTTGCGACTGGCGTCTACTTGTCACCAAGACAGATTGGAACCCTCTCTTTCTCGAGGTTCCAATCTGTCGGGTGCTACACACAACTAATCACCATTTCTAAGCAGGGTGCTATAATCTATCAAGGTGATAATCTGTTGTGATGCTAATCTGTCAGGGTGGTGATGAGACCCGTAACCAGCGCTCTTTCTACCTCTTGATGTCAAAATGAGCAAATTTGTTTACAAAAAATCAAAGCAATAACAAACTCCTGCAAAATTATTCTAGCCATCTGTTTCCAATCAGCATAGTACTTCGAAAAAATTGAATCTTGGAGGTGCTACCTGTGTTTTGGGGATGGCATTCTCACCTCCCCCAAAAGGATGACCCTACTTATTTGGTTCTGTATACATTGTTATGTTTATAACAAACACACGATCCACCTTTTACTAGTTACTATAACATTGAGTAATGATTTAACTTTAATTTGAGAGATGGATTGAAATAACTAGTGATTGGCCTACTTGTAAGCTGGAGGCTGTAAACAGATTTTGTGTGTTTCACCCACCTGAGAGCGCGTTATTTATTCAATTTGATGTAAAGATTTAGTGTTTAACATTACATCAAAACATTGTTGTTTACCTTTCGTTGGTAAACAAGGCCGAATTCTCTTAGGTGTTGAAGAAACATCAGCAAACCTTCACTCATTCCTTCTGTGCTGTAGTCCTGTTAAGGAAAGGAAAAACGTGCAGATGAGAACTCTGACAACTAATAATGGATCATAAAATGTCCTATAACTATTGTCTCAAACTTTAATGTGTTATTGCTTGGGTAAAATCGCATAATGTATAATCAGCTTAGTTTTTATAAGGTTTCTATATTTTAAAGATGAATTTTGACAATCCTGTAAACAATTCCAAAATGACAGCCATTTTTAATTTTCAAGGTTTTATCTCAAAACTAAAATTTTATTTAACAAATTTAATAAGCACATAAAAGTAATAGAATCTAATTATCTAATCAAAACTAGCCTACCAAGTTTGTAAAGATAGAACTACATACAACAGATATACTGTAGAAAGGTTTCAAACTACAAAATCATGCAAATTTGCCTAAGTTACCTTGCAAACGGAGTATTTTATTTAAGAAAGCTCTCATTACCCCATTGTTCATCATTCAATTAATAGAATTTTGGCATCTTGTTGTTGGATGATTAAATTTTGGAACATTTTTTACTTTTTAAATTTTTAACATGTTTTTATATTTTAAATTATTTCGCAATGAAAATATAAAAGTGCTACTGTTTTGCAACCGAGAAAGATAAAAATATCAAAACTCACCTGAATTTGGTCTTAACCTTCCATCGGGCGCATCACGGAAGTTACCTCCGGGTCACTACATTTTTAGTTATAAAAACCATATTTTGCTTTCGACAGTGTTGGTGTCTATCGTACCTCACGTGCCTCTTTCGCGGAATCGGTTTCGGCCACCCCCACCCCTTTCCCACCACTCAGTCGTCCTTGGGGAGCGGTTCGCTTCACTATTGGAAGTAGCTTCCGTGTGCGCCCTGTGATGTAACCAGTTTCCCGGAGCCTAATTCCGTGTGCGCCCTTTCGTGTGACCATATTTTTCGATGCTTTAAAATGGATGAAGCAGAACGAATTGCACGATTGTTGGCTAGTGATAAAAGCGAGGAAAGGGAAAACCCTCTAGTTGAAAGACATACTGGTGCGTTTGTTCGGGAACTTTTTTGTGACAGTGCAGAGGAGGATTCCGGCTTACGTGATGATGTCGATGATGATGAAAGTAAAGGAGAAGAAGAAGTGGCTGTTGAAGAAATTAATGAAAATGAAAAAGAATTAGTGCCTGCACTCGATGCCCAAAATCCAAAAAGTATTTATCCTGAATTAGATTTTGATGATAGACTATAGATAGAAGCCTTACCTATAAATGTTCGACTAAACGAAAATATTGTTAGCAGAATAAGTGTTAAACTTGTTTACGTTAGTAAAAAAAGACATTTTATGCAGGTTTTAGAACCTGCTAAAACACACTAAAAGAAAAAAAAATCACCTCAAAGGAACGTAATGAGGATGAGAGTGGGTTGTGTTTCACAAACTGCCCGTGATGCTAAGACTGCAAGCGATGTGTGGAAGTTATATTTTACTGATGAAATGATAAATGAAATTGCTGAATGTACTAATGTTTATATAAATGAAAATAAACACAAATTTAGCAGGGAAAGAGAGGCAAATCCAACGACCAAGGAGGAAGTGAGAATTGTCGTTGCCTTTTATACATGGCTGGGGTATTGAAAAGCAGTATTGGACTAGGAGCTTTGGATAATCCTAGTAACGAATGACTTTTTAATAAGGCTAAAGGTTTTTTATGTCATTTACTGATGAACTTTATTCCAGTTTATCATACTTTTTTATAAATCTATAAAATAAGTCTTTTATATTGACAATACTTACGTACGTTTTTCGTTTGTAATAATATTTAAGATTTACAATTTTTTGTAGGCCTAACAAATCATGTATTTCATTGTGTAATAACTCATAAAAAAGTTTTTTAACAATTTTATTGCTCTTAAAATGTGTTTTATTCATAATTATTTTTGTTTTTGTTCTCCCGGAGGTAAGTTCCGTGAGCGCCCGATGGTGTTTGAAAATCAATGCGCCCGATGGAGGGTTAACGTACATAATAGTTGTATTGCTAGACAGACAGAAAGACGGAAAACCAGTTGAGATAATACCCATGATGTGTTGTGTTACATTTGCTTGTTTTTATCTTCTGAGTAACCTGATCAAGTTTGGTCCGAGTTTTACGAGTTTGTTCACTTCACCCCATTGCATGAATTAAGTATTAAAGATTTTTAAACTTTCCCGATACTCCAGGACTTCTGAGAAAGCCTGACGGCAAACCAACCTTGCCGAGTGTACTGAAGCTCAGCTGGAAGAGAAAGGTGAGACACTCAACAAGACACAGCCCGCGTGACTCGACCGTATCCAGATACTGCAGGATGAAGTACCACACCTGCGCAGGCGTGTCCAACAGGAGGAACTGGAACCCTTCCCGCGTGATCACCGGACTCCCATCGTCCTCGTCCCTGGACAAACCAATATGGTTTGCGATTGATAATTCCCATATATGTAGTATTCTAGGATTAACTTATAATCCAAAGATTGTTGTGTTTTATTTTTATATAGAGATCTACATTTGGATGTTGAAAAATTGTCAGTTTTTTTACAAGTCTTATGGGGCTTATTCGTAAAATAAAATTCCAAAACCTCTAGAATGAAAATGAGATAAGTCAGACGAAATCTGGTGACTGACGCACACAAAAACTCTTCATTCTCTCAACCAATTTCTAAATGAAATGAAATGAAATGAAACTAAATGAAAAATTCTTTATTTCAACAGGCAAAGTTAGGGCCACATGGCCCTTTCTTACACTTAACCTGATTACATAATAGATATATACATATCAAAACTAAATAAATACATAAATATAGAGAACTAAACAATAATTAAAACAAAATACAGACATCTTATCAATTTCTTACAACAAAAAAATTTAAATAGGCCTACTACAAGTGATTTATTTTAAAATATATATTAACAAAAATAAAACAACAAAAGGTTGAACACACTCATTCACTCTAACACACGTCCGACAGTGACCCCGCAATGACAACACCCCCTCGGACGCACCGACCAAGACCATCCGCTCAAAGAAGAGTTTCTTTAGTGCTGCCACAAACCGGGGGCGGCTATCAATGGACTTTATGGATTGGGGCAAATCATTCCAAAGGCGGCAAGCAGTAATAACAAAAGCTCTGTCATACACCGCAGTCCTATGATGAGGCATTCGCAAGGTGAATGAAGCAGACCGCGAGGATCTAAGACTACTTTGTGAGACAAATTTGAAATCATTTTCAAAATATTTGGGAATTGAAGTTTTCAAAATTGAAAAGACTAATGACAGAATTTTGATCGCTCTCAATTAATTCAATTTCAAGAGTTTTGAATCAATAAAAAAAGGTGCGATATGCTCGTAGTGTCTCAGATCGTAGACATATCTCAGGCAATAGTTCTGAGACCGCTGGAGCATATCAGAGAAATTCACAGTCATGTCATTGATCACAGAGTTTCAGTAAGTAAAGTGAGGGAACACAAGTGATTTGACAAGGTGCAATTTCATATGTAACAATAAAAAATGTTGTAATTTCTTGAGGGAGTGGATTGAAGCGAAAACCTTTCTACGGATTTCCACAACTGCATCACCCCAAGTAAGAGTAGAGTTAATAGTCAGTCCTAAGTTTTTCACTCTCATAGTAGGGAAGAATGTTACCGTTTATTGTTATTGGATTTGCAGCATCAAAGTTAATGGAAGTTCGTAAACGTGGATGACAGATAATAATCGGTTGAGTTTTGTTGTGATTAAGTCGGAGTCCATGCTTCTCAGTCCAAGTGATGATTCTCTTTATGTCTTCATTGACTTTAGACACACATTCATTTATTTTACTAACTGAGAAATGTGCAAAGATTTGAAGGTCGTCAGCGTACATGTGGTATTTACAATGGTTAAGGGTCGAGTTATCGTCATTTACGTAAAGTACAAAAAGCAGAGGTCCAAGGATTGACCCTTGAGGCACACCGCAAGTAACTGTTTCCCAGTCAGACATATTGTCATCAACCATCACACACTGCCTCCTGTCTGACAAATAAGATCTCAGCCATTTGAGAACATTCTGTGAAAACCCTATGGCCCTTAACTTTTCTAATAGGATGTTGTGATTAACATCCTGCCTTGGAAATGAAAGATGGTGCATAATTTCACTCACAAAACAAAATATCCCCGTCAAACCAGCAGATCTGCATACTCAGCGAATTTCCAATGGAATTTGGTATATTTTCTATTTCCTCATAAAAGTTCCCCCTTGGGTTTGCCGCCATATGGGGTTTGTGAGTAAATATAAGTTAAAAATCTTTTCTTATGGATGTACATAGGCCCTAAAAATTTTTTAAAAGAAATTTCAATAAATCAGCAAAATAAAAAATTTTTTTGTTGATTTCCAATCCTATACTCTAATACGAGTAAGGTATATTTGTATGTATGTATGCACACGGATCTCAAATGCTCAAACGATTTTCTTCAAACTTTTCAAATAACTCAGTTATGGGATAAAAACAATATAAATACAGGTCTCAATGCCAGGAAACATCTTATTTATTTATAATATTTAATTGAAAATGAAAAAATTTAACATTGGTCTCACGGAGTTAAAAATCATTACAAAGAAATAATAAAAATAGCTGTTTCAACTGTCAAAGTGCAGACCACGCGTTACAGTATAAACATGTGGTTTTACATAACAGCCAGTGACTAAATTATAAAATGGTACAACTGTATCTGTCTGTATGAGAGAAGACCTAAGCCTGGGAACATGATACTTTTTGGGTTTGAAGTCCCTAGAATCCAAAAACACCAATTATTTGTTAGGAGATTGAAAGATAGGGGTATGAAATAGTAACCAACGTCTTTTTACATTGAAGTACTAATCTATTGCTGTTAGTAGCTAAATTATTCTTACATAAAAAACAATTTTTTTATACTGGATTGTCAAACATGGTTTTGGTAAAAACTTTATAGGTTTAGTTCATCTCCTTAACACTCCATATAAGCTGTTTTGGGAATTTTTTATACGTAACAAAAGTTGTTGTCTAGGTATTTAGGAACTGTGAACAGCACAGAAAAACAAGCTCATTTAGCAAAACAGTAAAGCGATTTCTGCAATATATGTATCATCCACCTTATTCCTTGGTATATTGGTTGGTAAAAAAACAACCTTATACCCAAATTATTTCTCTTTAGATAACATGTGATATGTCCTTTCCCTATTTATTTGGAACAAATTAAAACAAATAAGCCACAGCAGACAAGACAATGCAGTTTCTTCCCCAAAATGTTTCCGACTCCCACAGCACATGTGATGCCCCTTGTCCACAGAGGTAAGCAACACCTCACTACAACTAACTTGTTGGTTGTAGGCATTACCATTTTAACGTGGTTTAGTCTGGTTAGTTTAGGTCAGGTTGGTTAGACATGTCAAGGTCATTTGCGTTATCAGTACTTCATTATCATTTGTTTTGATAATGATGCATTTTACTTGCGAGTTCAAAGGAAAATCAAGATCAGGCGCCTGCTCGGGTGCTACTAACTGTATGTTATTCATGATTAAGTAGACTAATTATGACTTTAGAGTTAGCA
Organism: Neoaliturus tenellus; assembly: GCA_030545055.2. Lineage (NCBI taxonomy): Eukaryota > Metazoa > Arthropoda > Insecta > Hemiptera > Cicadellidae > Neoaliturus > Neoaliturus tenellus. The sequence continues at coordinate 110,347,794 of CM061533.1, forward strand.
GATAACAACATTCTGTCAAATATATTTTAATTATGAACGAAGTAACAAAAACAATATTGACTTTTGGATGCTAATATTTGTAACATTGCCTTATAGGATTCTGCTGTAGAAACTGCGTGAACTAAAATACTGGAATGTTGAATAAAATGTTCGGTAGTTTACACTACCGTTTCATGAGGCCGGCGTGCAGCAGTATGCGGACTGCGTCGGCTGAGATGCCCTCCTGCTGCTGCGAGCCGACCATGTAGTGCAGCACACACTCCCACCGCTCCACCGCGTACTTATCCAGGTAGCCGATGTCGCGGAGCTTAGGGTCTGCCTCCAACTGTGCGGACAGCGTCCATGGCCGGCCCCTGAACAACAGTCAAAATATCTCTATTCATAAGTGCACACAAGGAAATACATAAATGATGTAATGTTAATTACAGTACACTATGCCCTCCCTTAACCGTCATCACAGGATCAGGGCTAGCCCGGATAACCTAAAAGGCTGGTTAGAATAGGAAATTATGTAAACATGTAAAATAATGTATATAAAACATATAAATGTAATCAAATGTATTATTATACCTTATGAATAAATAAACTCAAACTCAGCTTCTTCCATTAAAACCTACTTTTGCAACTTTTCCTTTGAAAAGTACTTAATGACCAAGGAAAATGTGCATTCTGTGCGTACTTGTACCAATTATTGTTTAACTGCAAAACAACTATCTTAATCCAATCATTTCAAATATATTTATACAACACACAATTAAAGAAAATAAAACATTACCCTCCGTTAAGAGCAATCTTTGTGTTCTTCTTGAATGTGGGATTAAGGGACCAACCAGCCAAACCACCAGGTATGGACGCTTCTTGCCAAATCCTCAATTCACACAACACCTTCGTCACCTCATTATGATCCCTGTAAACCAAAAGGAGATCAAACAAAATCATATCATTACTATGTAAGTCAAACAGTTCCCTTATTACATTGTGTTATTTCTTTGTCCTAGGTTTCAGCCATAACAGCTAAACCATGTACTGTACAATATTCAGCTCTCACAAAATATCAATATATATCACCTTATCATTCAAACTTAAGTAAGAATTGTTGGTGGAAATTTTTATTTATACTTCTTTATTGGACTAGGTACATCATTGATCATTAAAAAATAACAAATCCGTAGAACTCTGTATGAATATACGACTGGAATGTACACAAGACATAAAACAGAAACCATTGGGCCATAACAGTCAGGCACAACTGATCTTTGAGGCATTTTTGCTGGAAGGTAGATCGATAATTTTTCAGTTGACTTGCAACTACAGGGTTCCCACTCCAACTTGAAAATCAGAGCTTTTTCTGAGCCTGCCATTTTGTGTACAAAATAATAATTAACTTACCAGCTGAAAAATTGGACTGTATAGATTGAATCAAGAAATCTAGAATGAGAAGAAGGTAGGTGACATCAACAAAAACAATAACAAAATCGATGATGTCAAAGGTGCAGCACTTAAAATATTCAAAGCAAACCACTCATGTGTCAAGATAAACAACATGACGTCAAAGGTGCAGGAGACACTCTAAATTGCTTCAATCAGCAAGGTGTCACCTATAGTTGACTCCCTCTTAATTAACCGGCCACCTCGGGGCCAGAATGCGGCCGGATTATGAATTGCCGGTTAAACCGATATTCATTTAAGAACGCCAACCTACAATTTTATATGGTCTAGATATAATTATCACTTGAAAACAACTTTGAATACATTACTGTTATACTGTATATGATTTATAGCTAACATCCGACACCCATGAAATCAACAAAAATCTAAACTAATAATAATTAGTTTCTTTAGTGTGGTCTACTGGATAGAAGGTCCAAACGCATTGACTTCCGGTGGCATTCATTTCTGTCCAGGACGTTACATTTTAATTGGTTTGAGAAGATCAATATGAAATAACGTTGAATTTAATAAAAAAATCAATAAAAAAATCAATCAAAATCTCTTTATTTACAAAGCATAAAGATTTGTAATAGTGTCAATTATTTACAATTTCATATTCTTCATTAGTGTGGAGGTGGAAGCGTGTCCCTCCATTGCAGGAATTCGTCCAGGGAGTAGAATGGGTTCTTTGACAGCCAGTTGGTGAGTGCTGTCTTCAGTTTCTTCCCTGTTTGTCTTCTCATGTCCTCCGGGAGCAGATTGTAGAGTTTTCTGCCGATGTACGAAGGCTTCCTCTCAAACAATGCGCTGTGGTGAAGTGGTAGCTGGTACCTGGTGGCATGCCTGGTGTTATGACAGTGGATGTCTGTTCCTTTTAGAAGGGGTTTCCCATCCACATAGAGGATCACCTCTCTGATGTACAGTGTGACAACAGTCAGGATGCTTTGTTCAGCAAAAGCCTGCCTGCAGCTTTCCCTCCAGTCAAGACCCTTGATAATGCGGATGGCCCTTTTCTGAAGGAGGAGAATACGTTGCAGATTTCCAGCTGTCATCCTCCCCAGGCTGCAAGACCATATGTCAAATGGGACTCAAATAGAGCATGGTAGGCGATCTTCGTTGTTTCTTCATCGCTGGAGTGTTTAATTCTTTTCAGGACATAGAGACTGGTGTTGAGTTTTTGGGACAAAGTGTCAATAATGTGGTGGTTCCATGATATTTGAGCGTCAATAGTTACACCGAGGAATTTTGTGTAGTCTTCAACCTCCACATCAGGTAGTGTTTCTGTGACGTCCTGTTTATTACCAAATGTCAGCTGCTTTGTTTTGCTTGTGTTCACCGCTAGGTCGTTGTTATGGCAGAATTGATATGCCATATTAAGTGCAATAAATGAGTCCACTGCCAGGTTTTCTGGGGTCCTGGCTGAAAGTAGCAGGGTTGTGTCGTCGGCATACATCAGAGGTGAGCAGTAGGCTTCCAGGTATCCTAAACTTAATAATTACAACAGGCCTTGAATGACATCAGCAGCCACCAAATGTAATGAAAAATTCAGAGAGAAAATTACACGGTTGTTCGTGGTGGTAACTGATAATATTACAAAAAAAATAATGGCTAGATAAATCCTTCTTTTTTATTTATAATAATGAACAAATTAAAGATGATCACAGCTTGTACGATGCTTATGCCACAGAATGTGTAAGGATTTGGTGGAAAAGGAAGTAAACTGAGCATACAAACTGGGTAGGTAGTTGAGTACCGTAGTTAAAGAGTTCTCTTTACAATCTGAGGGTTGTGATTCGATCCTGTTTTTTTTCTTTTTTCATGTTTGAAACTAGACTAAGCTGCCTGTGGTCATTGGGCTATTAATTAATGATCCTGACAAATGAATCACCTGTCTGCTCTTTGTCAATAACAAAACTACGCCTCATCTGATTTATTTAACTTGGCATCGCACTCACCCCTCAGACTTATTTACGTTAGTAAGTTATACACACCATATAGTCAGTGTCTTAAGAAATGTATGAAATGTATTAAGTGTCATCCTAATTTACTTCTGTGAAAGGTCTTAGGATAAAGAGAATGTTTTCATTTAACTTAAATGTTTTCATAAAATATTTTTTCCATACACAGGATAATGCAAGAAATTCTAATAAAACTAGTACTGGGTGTCTACTGAAATCTGATTTTAGAATTCCACTACCTATATGAAAAGTATTTCCAGTACTTTTTTTTTAATTGCAGTATCACTTGTAAACTATTAAGCCAAACATATAGTACTAATAATGACATTCTTAAAAAAAAAAATTATAGGCCTATAGACTTTTGCATAGCAATAAAAAAATTTTACTAAAATTATTATGATGAATAAGTAGGCCTACTTTCTGACAATAAAATTTGTTTCATATTTGTTATCATTTTTTATGAGGTCCTCCCAACTTCCCTTAAGACCTACGTTCCTTCCACTTTGTTTTGAATTATAAAAAAAATAAATAAATAAAATCAAAGTATATTCAACTACAAGAAAAAATTATTAAATACATAAATATTTAAAATAAAAAATACATGAATAGCCTACAATTTTAAGAAGGAAATTTAAATTTTGAGAAGAAAAAAAAATTTTTCTAAGCTCCATATCTTTAGACAAATGTTTAAATTTCTTGATTTACAGTACTATTAATTTGAACAGAACTACAAGTTTTCTGATTTTTTTTTTTTTTTTTTTTTTTTTTGCTAATATACGGTACCGTACTTAAACAGCAAGAATGACTTGTCAAACATTTTTACATTGATATGTACAGATAAAATGTCAACATTTATTTTGTGCACTCAAAAAAAATAAGGATTTAAAAAAAAAAAAAAACATTTATGTGTATTATTCCAATATTTCCAGAGTGGAAAAATGTTACTCCGGTACAATTCCAGGATTTCAAGTATTTCCAGTAAGTTATCAGTAGACACCCTGTAGTAGCAGACTAAATTTACAGGCAAACCTCTTATTCTGGAAACTTACTTGGCATAGGCTTGAGAAACCCAGGATGCGATGACAGCTTGAGGAACTGGCTGCTCAACAAAGAGTAATCTGATGACATAGTGTTTAGCTATGGCAGGAAGTTCTCTGAAATACAGGATAATGTAGTTTAACATTTAAGTTAACGTTACTGTATATTTTTATTTATTTTATGGCAGCCTACTATTAGTCCTATTTACCAACTTAGTCACAACAAAATTGAAAGTCCCCTCACAATCCAAATAAAGTCATTTTCAGCATACTGTAACTTTTTCTATGGTAGCCTAATTAGATGTCCAAAACATCTAATGAAGACCAATTCAACATATATACATACTCTTCTTTTATAGATATAGACGAGGTGGCCCGTGCGCAAATTGCGCATTTTATTATTCTGTATGAGTAAAACTCACCTACAGTACGTGAATGTTGATTATGAAGTGACAGAGATCTATTTTTGTTTACTATCTAGCTTTCAAAACTCATCTGAAGGTAATCAGCTGTTAAATTACAATTCACATTGAAAAAAGAACTTGCAATAAAAGTTGTTCAACATTTTAAAGCACCCTCTAGAAATAAATTAAAGGCGAGGAGGGCGAAGCCCGAAACAATATGATCTTTTTAATTACGATTCGTCACTGCGGTATATCCTAAGCTTTAAAATGACACCTCAATCGTGAAAATCGGTTCACTAGGTCGAGAGAAGAAGGGACGTAACAGATGCAACCCTTATAGAAATAAGAAGATAGATTATTAACATTATTAAAACCTTAATTAAATTAAATAAAAAATATAAATATAGTATGAATAAAAAGTTAATGATAATGACATTAATAAATACACATAAATTACTGCATGGTATGATAAATCCCAAGTAAAAATTATTTTACAATGTAGGTTAAATAATTATGTAGGTCAACTGGACGTATGCAAAGTATGCATTTCTCAGCTGTTGCAGTAAGAGGATTCCACGAAGCTGAGTGAATACATAGATATAACTACTGCTACAGTATCTATGTAACCTTACAAGCTTATAAAATCTTATAAAAACCTTACAGCTGACTGATGTTGTTGTGAACAGTGCAAAATTTGTGCTCCTTAAAAAGTGTTAAATTCTAAATTAATATCTTAGAAAGTAAGTGATTTTTAGTTATAAGATTAATTTAAGGACTTTTTTTTACGAAATTCAATCAAATGTCTAAATTATACTCTCCAGTTAAATATTAACAATAGAATTAAGGTGCATATAAACTATTTTGAAGTTGTGCATCTTAGTCAAAATACATCAGCTGAGATAACTATTCAAGTAAAATTTAAAAATTCCCAGAAATAAATATAGTTTTAGCATTGAAATGATTAAATCCATTATACAAACTAGAAGCCAAAAAGAAAAAAGTGACCTGGAATCTAAACCTAAAACCCCAGAATCGCATGGCAAACTGTTATTGAATCTAAAAACAAAAATATGTAAAATGCAAGAAGATGTAAAAGTGTTAGAACTGAGAAAACATGAATTACTCAAAGAATTAGAAAACCTGAAATCACAACAGGGTAATTTTAAAAGAGAAATAAAAAATACACAAGGCAAAAATCTTTCAGGTGCTAGCCACAATAATGATTTGTATTTGAATGACATTCATCTTCAGTCATATTTTGATTGTTTATGTAATGAAGTTACAGAAGAGAGGAATGATATACTATTCGTTGGACCTACGACCACACAGCTTCTAAAATATGGAACTTTATACGAAAATCTAACAGCTTTAACTGCCCTTGACTTTGATAAAGCAAACTTTGTACTGTTTTGTGTAAATGATTGTCCTGAAATACAAGTAAAAAACAGTTATAATGGAGCCCACTGGAGCTTGTTAGTATACCAAAGGGACATCAATACTTTCTACCACTTTGACAGTGTCATTGGTTTGAACAAGAAGCATGCTGAACAACTTGCAAACAACATAACAAGTAATTCCAACTTTGTTGAAACGAAAACATTGCAACAGAAATCATACTTTGAGTGTGGTTTACATCTTCTAGTCAATGCAAAGTCAGTAATAAATCAAATCAAAGTGAGTGGAAATGTTATTGATAACTTCTGTGATAGGCTTAAAACAGATGTAAATAATATTGAATTACCTGACCAAGAAAATGTCAAATGCAATCAAGATTATGGCCCCAATCAAGTTTGTGAATATAACACCTATAAAACTGTACCAGTATCAAAAAAATCAAAAATTAATAAATTACAATCCAAACAATGTGAAGCACTTCCAGTACTGCAAGAAAAGTTTACTATTTTGACCTCTAACAGATTTTCATGTTTTGAAAATGAAATTGAATCTTGCAATGTAGAATATCAATGCGAACCACACAACAAGAAAGATAAAGAAATAATACATAAAAATAAATCAAAAGTAATTATGGTTTCTGACAGTCATGGAAGAAGGTGTGGCGAATTATTGCATGACCAACTAAAAGAAAAATTTGATGTTCTTTCAATTTTCAAACCAAATGCGAAATTTAAACAAGTGACCGAAGACTTGCCTAAGCTTACAGAAAAATTTACAAAAAAAGACTATGTGGTCGTACTAGGTGGTACAAATGATGTAACAAACTTAAATACATTTGAAAATAACATTCTTGAAGACTTTCAGGTCTTAAATAAAACTAGCAAAATCACCAACGTAATATTCCCAGGCATCCTTCATAGATTTGATAAGCCTTTTCTGAATGACAAAATTATCAAAATTAATAATGAATGGAACAGAAATTTAAAAACACTTTCCACAGAAAATAATAATAGTTTTGTTTCAGTAAAAAAATTTAACATGAATAGAAGGGACCATACAATTCACGGTTTACATTTAAACATGAATGGAAAAAGAAAATTAATGTCCGTTATCGCAGAAACTATTAAAGAAGACTCTATGACAAAAGAGAACCATCTCAAAAGTGATAAATGTGTGACAACAACGAACAATTTAAACATAAAATCATTGAGTGACTGGCCTCCACTATTGCCAAGCGTAAAACAAATTGAATTAAACCAGAACGTACCCTTGGGCAAAAAGGTTCTACCATCTAAATTAAAGAAAAGTGATTATTGCAAAGTGAATACTTGTGGAAACTTTCTAAATTATAGTACCAGTAGTGATGAAGACAGTCTAATTTCGGTCATAGACGACAAGACTTGTTCTCCTTTATTTTGCGGCTCAGTGAGAATGGATCTTCAACCAGAGACTCCTATTTCAAATCTCTCTGTTCCATGTGATTCTTTAAACAGGTAAAGCCACCAGTCGTTGGGAGGGTAAATATAAAAGACAACCCCTCACTTAAAAATAACATTTCAATTTTTCACCAAAATGTGCAAAGTGCAACTAACAAAATTAATGTTTTAGAAATTGTTTGCATGGAATTAAATCCAAATTTCTTTGTTATCAGTGAACATGCATTTAACGCTGAAACTTGCCAATTTTTTCAGTTACAGAACTACGTCCAGGCTAACATATACTGCCGGAAATATTATAAATCAGGAGGGGTTGCAATTTTTGTTAAAAACACAATTGTATTTCATAAATTAAATTTTAACTTTTCTACTGACAAAAATTTATAAATAACTGGTATTTCATTTAAAAGCAAAAATGGGAAAATTAGCCTTGTTGGTATTTACCGTTCTCCAAATGGTAATATCAACACATTTTTTGAAAAATTTGAGTTCCTTTTACAGCTCTTAACTAAACGCAAATCAAAATTTATTATTATCGGTGATTTTAACATAGATGTACTGAATATTAAAGATAGAGCTGTAAAACAATTTAAAGATTTATTACATTCATTTAATTTACAATGGTCTATAAACTCTCCAACACGTATAAAAGGTAATTCTAAAACTGCAATTGATAATGTTATTTCAAATATAAGTGGTCTTATAGACATTGATGTTATAAACACAGCTGTCTCTGACCATTTTGGGCAGATGGTTACTCTAAACAATTTTTCTCCTGAACTAATACAGTCAACAAAAAAGTTACAACGTATCACCTTACCAGAAAATATTACAAAGCTCAAGGAATCTTTGAAAAATGAATCCTGGCTGTCTGTTAATAGTAAAGATTCGGTTGAGGAAAAATTTTCTGAGTTTGTGTCAACATTTTCTAGTCATTTGGACAAAGCATGTCCTTTACGAACATACGTTGAAAGACCAAAAAAGAGATCATCGACGTGGATAACTAAGGGGATATTGGTATCCAGAAAAAACATTAAAATCTATTCAAAAATATTCTATAGCTCCCAAAATGAAAATTTTAAAACATTTTACAAACGGTATAGAACAATTTATAGAAGGGTGATCAGAGCAGCAAAAGCATATGATATTAACAGAAGGCTTGAACAATGTAATAATTTTTCTAAATCTGCTTGGAATATAATAAATGGTCACAAAGAACAAATTAAAAAACCTATGAAGCTTAAAGTGAAAGAAAAATATATTTCTGACCCCTTAAGTATAGCCCAAATTTTAAATTCTTTCTTCTCAAACGTAGCTATTAATAATGACATTAAACCCGAAGAAATAAAATGTAAAAACATTATCACAAAATCTATGTTTTTATGTCCTGTCACAGAAGAGGAATTAATATATGTTATCAAACATTTTTCTGCAAAAAAATCTACTGATATCACTGGTTTTTCTATGTGGTTATTAAAACAGATAATTTCAAGTATTAGTAAAATTTTAACAAAATTAATCAATCTGTCCTTTGAAGAAGGTATTTTCCCTGAAAATTTCAAATTGGCAAAAATCATACCTATATTTAAGAAAGGAGATCCGTCGGACGTGAGTAATTACCGACCGATTGCTCTCCTGCCTATCTTTGGCAAAATCATAGAAAAACTTTTTTATATTAGACTTACCTATTTTTTGGATCATAACAATATTCTCTCAAAAGCTCAATTTGGATTTAGAGAAGGTTTCAGTACACTCGACGCTATAAATAACTTCCTTGAATTCATTCTAATTGGACTTGAAAAGGGTCATAAGGCTACAAGTGTCTTTTTGGACCTCAGTAAAGCATTTGATTGCGTTGATCATGCTTTACTTCTGAATAAACTTGAAAATTATGGTATTCGAGGAACTTCTTTTAAGTGGATTAAATCCTACCTTGAAGGAAGAACCCAACAAGTATTGATACAAAATAAATTGTCCGGTAAAGAAAATATATCATATGGTGTTCCTCAAGGCTCAATCCTTGGCCCAGTATTGTTCTTACTTTATGTAAACAATTTAGATGAAATAATAAATGTTAATCAAATTACACAATATGCTGATGATACAACTCTCAGTTTTACAGCTGATTCAACTGAAAATATAGAGAGTGTATCTTTCACACAGGTCAATTGTTGTGTTCAGTTTTTTAATAGTTTAAACTTAAGAGTGAACTATTCAAAATCAAACTACATAAATTTCAATTTAGGAAATGTAGATGAAAGCAAAAACCCAGTAATTATGATAAATGATCACATTTTGGAACAAGTCAATTGTGTAAAATTTCTGGGTTTAAACGTAGAACAAAATTTAACTTGGGAACACCATATTGACTATGTCTGTAAGAAAATTTCCTCTGGAATATTTCTTATGCGTAAACTTTCGAAATATTGTGGAACAAAAATTTTAAAAACAGCCTATTATGGCATAATTCAGCCACATTTATCTTATGGATTACCTTTATGGGGGGCTTGTGCCGATTCCAAATTTTCAAGGGTATTTATTCTACAAAAGAAATCTGTACGAATCCTAGCCAAGATAGGCAGAAGAGAATCGTGCCGATCAGCCTTTCGTAGTATGGAAATTTTAACGTTAGCAGGTTTATATATTTATCAGACAATTAAGTTTTTTCTAACAAAATGTGACTCAAAAATTGGCACACATTTTCATAATTATAATACAAGAAATAAAAATTTATTCAGAACTGGTTTCCACAGACTTGAAAATTACCATAAGTTGCCATGTTACGCTGGAGCTAAATTGTTTAACCATCTCCCTGAAAGCATAAGAAATAATAATGAAATCAATTTATTTTACAAAAAACTAAGAGAATATTTAATAAATAATGCGTTTTATAGTGTAGTAGAGTTTATAAACCACACCCATGCAAACACTTAGAAATTAATAGTTTTATAGTCTAAATAAAGTGCACTTTGCCCAATAATTTATTGGGTTTTGAATAAACTGGTGGCTCTATCTGTTTAGGGCTGCAAAAGTCAACACAATATATAACTATTGTACGTGACTGTTATAATAAATAAATAAATAAATATCTATTTCTCAGTAATTATTCTAAGTTATTTCGTAATCTGTTTCTCAGGTATTCAACAACAGCAATGCATTTTAAGTGTTCTCCTACCCTGAAAAATTCATTTCTAAGTTAAGTAAGTAGGCATTTCATTTTTTTGATATTAAAACTAAGCATAATCAAACCAATATTTAATATTTGAGTAGATCCACAGATACTACATGTTGTAAATAATCACAGGAAAACTAAAAGTAATTAGGGGGTGAAGTGGGGTTAGCGGGGCCACGGTGCTAGTGAAGATTTCCTCTACCTTGACCTCATAGGCCTAAGTGGTAAATTAAACCAGAAAACACAAAATTATATTTATTTGTACCTTTATCTATTATATTTAACATTAACATTGACTGTGACAGGTAAAAAAAATTTGTTTATGCCTAGTAGTATTTGATACTGTAATTTTAAATAATTAGTTGATATTAGTATAAATGGGAGGTTCAATACCCTTTAACAAAGACGAGGCTCCAAGTCACTTTCACAATCAATGACTTTTAGCTGTTCTACACAATTTCGAGGCTCTAACTTAGTCAAATTATAAAAAAAAAATGGTCGAGCTATGCTTAAACTTGTAATTTTTAACTTGCTTTAACTGCAAATTTGTATAACAAGATAACTCACTAACCCTGAGCGAGTTCCCCATTATTGCAACTAGTCTTAGGCCTATCAAAATAATTTTACTTCTTAATATTTTTGCCCTGGGACAATGCCATGACTCCTTTGATAAACAGTACAAGTAATTGTGTGCAAGTCTGTATAAAAATTACAAGACTCAAACTTACCTGTATACGGCCAAACAAGTTGTTGGGTGATTATACAATCTCTCTAAGACTTCTTTTGTCAATGTCTTTAAATAATCATGTAAGTTTTTACATTGAAGGGATTTACTTTTCAGAAATAAGGGATTATTAGTACTCTTGCCTGGGTCAGCCATAACCTGATCCCAACTTATCCTAACCTAACCTAACTTTTGAATAAACAATCTTAGTCTTAAACAAAGTAAACAAAACAACCGGCCCCCTGGACTGGAGGCAGTGAGTTAGAATGCAATTCAACTCAGGTTCTACGCTAGGTTCTACGGTCGTGAACCTAGCGGCAGATCTGATCGGCGTAATGGCGTCCTGTTTCATTTCTTGATTCATCCTCAGTTGGTACTACTGCGTATTTGCCGCCAGGCGTGAAGTTAGCGGCGGATTTGTCCTTGAACCCAAGGCAATTAGAACTCTATTTGCCTTGCTTGAACCAAATTAAAATAAAATAATGAAGCATTTGACGTACATCAGTATGATAAATTATAAACTCAGTATAATACAATACTTTTGACTGTTTGCTTATAATATCTTTGTTAACAGTTTGTAATATCGATTTATATTTTCAAATGTTGAGTCTTGAATGTGTGACGTAAATTAAACTGCAAATAAAATATCTGTTGCCTGCAGGACAAGTATGTAATGCAATCTGCCTAACCTTGCCGAAAGGCACTTTAATATTCAAAGGATGAGCGATGGCTTAAATGCGGAGGTTTGTATAATATGTATTAATAAAATCTTGAAAGATAAAGATGGGGAATATATTGGGGATTAAGATCCATTCGATTACCTTTACTTTTAATTTTTTCAATTTATTTTTAAATATTATGAAATATCAATTGGTTTTTAAATGTTATTTACTATTTACCCCTTTCTACGTGGATGTTTCATTCCAACAATTCAATCCATTCAAACATTCAGTGGATGTTCAAAGTTTAAAAAGTAACATTAAATATTTATTTTAAAACCCATTAGCATAATAATCGTGTATAGCCTACTTCCTTTATATTTATCAGAAATTGCGCATTTTTAAATATCGATTTCGCATGATTCAAAGTTTGATTGCAATGTTTAAGGTGAATGTTTAAAAGTAACTTTTTATATAATGAGAGTTATCCAGCATGCTTTTGCACTGCTACCTGATGAATTCTCAGGTTTAGCTCACTCGCCGTCAGGTTCAGCTCGTTCCCTATGCTCACTCGCTACAAGTCTACAATGGGCGCGTTCACAATCACAAGCATACGGTACACAGCAAAGAGGTTTGTTAACGTTTTTGCCTATCACGGGACAAATTCCAGACACTTTATTTATAGGAATTGTCACGCGATAAGCAGAAATATAAACAAACCTCCAGTGGCGTAACTGATTTTTTCGGGCCCCCTCCAATAGGTCCAGTCACCGGTTATCTCTGATTCCCGCCAGTAAATCAGTGTCAACCTAAGGTTACAGATGGTAGTAGAGTTCTTTTTTATTACTTACCTTCTACAAAAAGATTTATTTAGACAAAGTTAAATTATTAATGCATAACAATTTTAACATTGCAGCCTCAAGTAATCTACTATATTTTAAAATCTTATAGCCTACTTTTAATCAGATTGAAACTAGGACCACAGTCTATATATCCTCTCTTGGACATGTTACCAAAAATGAAAGTAACAAAACTCAATGTATGTCATTTATGTTTTATTTATCATACACTAAGGGGTTAACCGAGCCTTGCTTGTTGGTTTTAATTCACTTATGTAACGAATGGTAATCAGGCTTGGGGGTTTACGTCAACTATAACTTTCACAGGTGACGTCTGTTTCAAACCCCTTGCTTAAAAGTAGCATTATTTTTTTAACTTTCATATTTTTATTTGACTTGATGGTAACCCATTTGACCAATGTTATAACAAATTACAATAAATTAAACATTGTTAAAAAAAAGTTTCCGGAGTTGTGGCTGTTTCTAAACTTTTGGACCAAAACATTCCAAAAAAAGTTTTAGCAAAACCTACTAAAGTTTTAAAGCGACCTCTAGAAATAAATAAAGGCGAGGGGGCGAAGCCCAAACAACATGACCTTTTTAATTACGATTCATCACTGCGGAATATCCTAAGCTTTAAAATGACACCTCAATCATAAAAATCGGTTCTGTAGGTTGAGAGAAAAAGGGACGTAACATACAAAACCCTTCAAGAAATAAGAAGATAGACGAGGTGGCCCGTGCGCAAATTGCGCATTTTATGATTCTGTGTGAGTGAAACTCACCTATAGTACGTGAATGTTGATTAAGAGAGATGTATTACTTTCTCCCCCTATACCATAGTATATGGAGAAAGTATTGTTTTCGTCAAAATTTTCGAATTTGAGTTGTTGGTGGATTTATCCATTTTGGTTCCCCCTGAGTCCAAAAAAGTGGTTTTCGGAGTGATGTCTGTGTGTGTGTGTGTGTGTGTGTGTGTGTGTGTGTGTGTGTGTGTGTGTGTGTGTGTGTGTGTGTGTCAGGATGTATACAGAGCTAGAGGATGCCCCAATGGTCCGATTTTGGTGAAATTTGGTACGTAGGTCCAAACCCACGATAATTCCAGGTGTTTTTTTCATTTTTTTGAATTTTTGATTTTTAAGGGTAGTTTACCCCCAAAAACCCTAAAAAATTGTCAAAAATCAAAATTTCTCAAAAACGGCTCTAACGATTTTGATTAAAATTTTGTGGTTTATTAAGCTTAAAATGATGAATAAAATGACACCATCCGCATCTCCGAGAAAATGCGCGTTCAAAAGTTATGGAGTAAAAAGTGTTTAAAAAATCAATTTTTTGAATTTTCAAAATAGCTGTTGTCTCGAAATAAATTTTACTTATCACCATTAAATCAAGCTTAAAAACTAAATAATCCAGTATTTTAAATTATTGCTCTACGTCAAGTGGTTGCGGAGAAAATTCAATTTTTTGTTTAGCGGTAAACGCAGTACGTTGTTAAAAGTCACGTACGCGCGTAGGGTCAAACGAGCGCTGCTCAACTGGTAGCTATCCGACTGAGTCATCAAGACATTAATGTTTGGAGCTTTTAACACCTTTTTTATATTGTTGGGAGAAAGTATGTGTCAGTTAACTGATACCGTTTATTTTTGTTTACTATCTGGCTTTTAAAATTCATCTGAATATAAGGTAATCAGCTGTTAAATTACAATTCACATTAAAGCATTGCAATAGAAGTTGGTCAACATTTTAAAGCGCCCTCTGATAATAAATGAAAGTATTGTATTGTATTGTTTACTGTCAAATATGGCACATTCATTCATTAATTAAATTATGATATGTTGGATTCAATATATACGCAAGTACGAGACAGAATGAATAATGGTTAGAGGTGTCTGAGTCACGGAGGGCTTAATCGAAATGCCATATGAAATCGCTGCAAGGACGGCTTTTGCCCCACATTTAAAGCCATGTCACACCGAAACAAAAACGACTGCTAAGACGATGCTTATATGTTATGTTGAGTACATTGTATACATTAGCACGATACCGTCCAAAAGATGGTTAGAGGTGTCTGAGTCACGGAGGGCTTAATCAAAATGCCATGAAAAATGCCAGCATTTTGGTCACTTTAGAAGCCATGTCGTACCTTAACAAAAGCAACTGCTATGACGATGCTTAAGTGGGATGTTGCATTTAGTGTATACGTTAGCATGATACTGTCTGAAATATGTTTAGAGGTGTCTAAGGTACGGAGGGCTTAATCAAAATGCTATGAAATCGCTGCAATGACGGCTTTTGCGCCACATTTAAAGCCATGCCGCACCCTTACTAAAGCGACTGCTAAGACGATACTTATGTGAGATGTTGAGTTTAGTGCATACATTAGCGCGATACCCTCAAAAATATGGTTAGAGGTGTCTGAGTCACGGAGGGCTTAATCAAAATGCTATGAAATCGCTGCAAGGGCGGCTTTTGCCCCACATTTAAAGCCATGCCGCACCCTTACGAAAGCGACTGCTAAGACGATGCTTATATGGGATGTTGAGTTTAGTCTATACATTAGCACGATACCGTCCGAAATATGGTTAGAGGTGTCTGAGTCACGGAGGGCTTAATAAAAAAGCTATGAAATCGCTGCAGTACGGCTTTTGCCCCACATTTAAAGCCATGCCGCACCCTTACGAAAGCGACTGCTAAGACGATGCTTATGTGGGATGTTGAGTTCAGTGTATACATTAGCACGATACTGTCTGAAATATGGTTAGAGGTGTCTGAGTCACGGAGGGCTTAATCAAAATGCTATGAAATCGCTGCAAGGGCGGCTTTTGCCACTTATTTAAAGCCATGCCGCAACCTTACGAAAGCGACTGCAAAGACGATGCTTATATGGGAAGTTGAGTTTAGTGTATACATTAGCACGATACCGTCAGAAATATGGTTAGAGGTGTCTGAGTCACGGAGGGCTTAATCAAAATGCTATGAAATCGGTGCAATGACGGCTTTTGCGCCACATTTAAAGCCATGCCGCACCCTTACTAAAGCGACTGCTAAGACGATACTTATGTGAGATATTGAGTTTAGTGCATACATTAGCGCGATACCCTCAGAAATATGGTTAGAGGTGTCTGAGTCACGGAGGGCTTAATCAAAATGCTATGAAATCGCTGCAAGGGCGGCTTTTGCCCCACATTTAAAGCCATCCCGCACCCTTACGAAAGCGACTGCTAAGACGATGCTTATATGGGATGTTGAGTTTAGTCTATACATTAGCACGATACCGTCCGAAATATGGTTAGAGGTGTCTGAGTCACGGAGGGCTTAATCAAAATGCCATGAAATCGCTGCAAGGACGGCTTTTGCGCCACATTAAATAAGCCATGTCACAACTAAACGAAAGCGACTGCTATGACGAAACGAATATGGAATGTTGAGTACAGTGTATACATTTAGCACGATACCATCCAAAACATGGTTAGAGGTGTCTGAGTCACGGAGGGCTTAATCAAAATGCTATGAAATCGCTGCAAGGGCGGCTTTTGCCACTTATTTAAAGCCATGCCGCAACCTTACGAAAGCGACTGCTAAGACGATGCTTATATGGGATGTTGAGTTTAGTGTATACATTAGTACGATACCGTCAGAAATATGGTTAGAGGTGTCTGAGTCACGGAGGGCTTAATCAAAATGCTATGAAATCGCTGCAAGGGCGGCTTTTGCCCCACATTTAAAGCCATCCCGCACCCTTACGAAAGCGACTGCTAAGACGATGCTTATATGGGATGTTGAGTTTAGTGTATACATTAGCACGATACCATCCGAAATATGGTTAGAGGTGTCTGAGTCACGGAGGGCTTAATAAAAAAGCTATGAAATCGCTGCAAGTACGGCTTTTGCCCCACATTTAAAGCCATGCCGCACCCTTACGAAAGCGACTGCTAAGACGATGCTTATATGGGATGTTGAGTTTAGTGTATACATTAGCACGATACCATCCGAAATATGGTTAGAGGTGTCTGAGTCACGAAGGGCTTAATAAAAAAGCTATGAAATCGCTGCAAGTACGGCTTTTGCCCCACATTTAAAGCCATGCCGCACCCTTACGAAAGCGACTGCTAAGACGATGCTTATATGGGATGTTGAGTTTAGTGTATACATTAGCACGATACTGTCTGAAATATGGTTAGAGGTGTCTGAGTCACGGAGGGCTTAATCAAAATGCCTCGAAATCGCTGCAAGGGCGGCTTTTGCCCTATATTTAAAGCCATGCCGCAACCTTACGAAAGCGACTGCTAAG
Source organism: Neoaliturus tenellus (assembly GCA_030545055.2). Lineage (NCBI taxonomy): Eukaryota > Metazoa > Arthropoda > Insecta > Hemiptera > Cicadellidae > Neoaliturus > Neoaliturus tenellus. Next base: position 110,365,140 of record CM061533.1, read on the forward strand.
ACGATGCTTATGTGGGATGTTGAGTTCAGTGTATACATTAGCACGATACCGTCAGAAATATGGTTAGAGGTGTCTGAGTCACGAAGGGCTTAATAAAAAAGCTATGAAATCGCTGCAAGTACGGCTTTTGCTTCATATTTAAAGCCATGCCGCACCCTTACTAAAGCGACTGCTAAGACGATGCTTATATGGGATATTGAGTTTAGTGTATACATTAGCACGATACCATCCGAAATATGGTTAGAGGTGTCTGAGTCACGGAGGGCTTAATAAAAAAGCTATGAAATCGCTGCAAGTACGGCTTTTGCCCCACATTTAAAGCCATGCCGCACCCTTACGAAAGCGACTGCTAAGACGATGCTTATGTGGGATGTTGAGTTCAGTGTATACATTAGCACGATACCGTCAGAAATATGGTTAGAGGTGTCTGAGTCACGGAGGGCTTAATAAAAAAGCTATGAAATCGCTGCAAGTACGGCTTTTGCTTCATATTTAAAGCCATGCCGCACCTTAACGAAAGCAACTGCTAAGACGATCCTTTACATACACGTAACGATCGGTTGACGACCGGCGAACCACGACCGATCGCAACAGATTGGTCTGTGAAGCGTGATTCCCCACACGTAACGATCGATCGACGGCCGGTGAACCACGACCGATCGGGACGAAGCGTGGTCCTCAAACTCGCAGTCGGTGTTTTGCAATTAATGTTATAAAGTGTTACATTTATAACAATGTTATAAAAATTGCTACATCAAAAAACTCCAACGCATATGGTTGGTGTTATTCTCATGATGAGGTGTTATTCCCTCATCCAGGAAGTGGCTCCTAGATAGGATTAGTGCCCGTGGTTATATACAATGGTCTCGTACGTTTACGCCTTATTTAATGCTAAATGCATAAAAAATTCATTTATTTCGAAGATCGAAATTGTAAAAAAAAATCCTATTACAGCAAGATAAGAAAAAAAATCAAATGTAACGTAGCCTATTTATTAACAGTATTTTTCTTTAAACAACATTCTTTGTAAATACTTTATCTGAGTTTTTTTTTAACCATCTCCCTTGATCTTTGCTAGGGATGATTTTAACTGTGATGTCTTCAAGTAAAACTATTCATTTTTCACAAATTGCTAATGTACATTTTTTATAAAATACAGATAAAAGGCAGCCAAACCTTGCCTATAAATATAACAAAATTCTAATATAAAGCCGTTTTTTATGTATATTTTATAGAAAACATGTGTTTTTATTTTGCACCATAAATCTTAAAAAATGAAGATTACACAATTCTTTGCACTTCTACACAGCTTTCAAACGGCCGATAATTAATGAAATCGGTCCTTAGAACTTTAGATTTTTCTGTCTGAAGATTTTAAAAACTGATTATGTAAGGGTAGATAGAGAGATACCATAGTCGGGTTTTATTAGTCTATAGGTGTATCGAACGCCAATTACGAATTAATATACCTACTTTAATTGCGGCATCAATGGACGTGTATATGATAGTTGTAATCATCAGTATACAGAGTTGTGTAACCAACTGAAAAACGAAACCATAATAACCGCGATTAAACTCAAAATGAGCTAGCTACATACGCGGGCCCCACTCGGCCTTCCGCCGTCGTCGACCGATCTGAAGCGCTTCCACACACGCAACGATCGGTCGCCCGACGGATCTGTTCGGACGGATCTGAGAGACCGATCGTTACGTGTATGGGGGGCCTAATACACTACACATTTATTAACTACTGTCCGAATTTAGTAGAGGTGTATGTGTCAAGGAGGAATTAATCAAAATGCGGAAAAATCGTAGCAAGGACGGAATTTCGCTACATGACAATAATAATCTTTTATTGCAGTCGACAATTGTTAGAAATTAGAAATTAGAAATTGTATTGTAAAAGTCAAATTACATACTGCACATTAGCAATATAGCTACAATTTTCCATTCATTTACCCCATTCAAACACAAAATTTTTCATTCAAGCTACCTTTCATTCCCCAATTGTTTGGTGCCTCTCATCTAGTCCGAGCTAATTGCCATCGGTGATTCAGGAACTCGTATGTGCTATAAAAAGCGTGAATGATCAAGGTTTTTCTCAGAATTTATTTTATTTGGTTTTGACTTGGCTCATTTTTGATTGAGTGTGGCAATTTATTTAAAAAACGGACTCCAGCTTGGGAAGGGAGGCGTTCGAAAGCGTTTGTTCTATGTTGACTGATAATGAATCTGTCATTGCCTCTAGTGTCGTGAGCATGAATGTCACGTCCCCTAGTTAGAGCACACTTGGACAAACAATGCATTGATGTCTTAAGTATGTAGAGGCATGGCAGTGTTAACAATTGAAGCTCTTTGAAAAATGGCTTGCACGACTCTCTTCTTCTTAATCTGGCCATGATTCTGACCGCTTTTTTCTGCAGCCTGAATATTCTTTGGAACTCGCAGTTTGAACAAGATCCCCAGAGTGCTACTCCATATGAAAGGTGGGGAAAGATAAGTCCATAGTATGCCGTCATCAGTACCTGAATAGGGCAATACCTGGAAAGTGATCTCAGACAAAAAAGGCCAGATGATAGTTTTGATCAAACACCGTCAATGTGGTTGTTCCATGTCAACCCTCGATCGAGGTGTATTCCAAGAAACTTTGTGGAGTAGACTTCCTCTAGTTCAGTATCAGCCAAAATGACCGATGGACTGGGCTCGGAATCTGAAGATCGGAGGCAAAAATGAATGAAGTTTGATTTTGTTGAGTTTGTTTTGAGATTGATGTCACTGAACATCTGAACACAGTCATTCAGTTCAATGAATGTTTCAATTTCGAGGTTGGTTTTGGAATTTGAGCTGAGACAGAGAGTAGTGTCATCGGCGTACTTCACGAGTCTCCCGTGTTGTAGCGATGAGCCAATGTTGTTGACGTAGATGAGAAAAAGAATTGGACTGATTATTGATCCCTGAGTGACGCCATAATTTAGTTTGGTTGCTTTGGAGAGCTAGTTTGAAATTTGGACGATTTGGGTTCTGCCTCTGAGATACGAGTCGAGCCATGATAGTGGCACGCCTCGTATCTCATGATACTCTAGCTTCTGTAAAAGTATACTGTGATCAACGCAATCAAAGGCCTTTGAAAGGTCGAGAAACACGCCTACGGTGGGTTTTCGCCTCTCTATGCCTTCCATAACCATTTCAACCAGACTCATACTACTGCGTCTATTGTCGACTTGCCTTTTCGAAATCCAAATTGATCATTGGCAAGAAGGTTATGTTTTTCTAAAAATGACACCATTCTAGCCAGGAATAGTTTTTTAAAGATCTTACTGAAATTTGGCATAATTGAAATGGGTCGATAGTTGCCGATCGAGCTCGGATCCCCCTTTTTTAAAATTTGTGTCACTTTAGCTACTTCGAGGAAAGAAGGAAATGTTCCTTTTTCAAAAGAAATGTTTATTAAATCGGTGAGTGGGGCTAGCAAGTGTGAGGAACATTTTTTAAGAGCCATGTTGACATGAGATTGATGTCATTTTACCTTTTTGAAGGGAGTTGCCTTATCGCTTCGGCAACTTCCTCCCGAGTGACGGGAGGTAGCACTATTGATGAGACTGGGCCGTCTCTCAATTGGGAGGGGCTGAGACCGAAAGGGTCCATTTTGCGCCCCTGTGGCTACGTTTGCAAAAAAAGTGTTGAAATTGTCAGCGACCTGTGAAGGCACACTGACAAGATGGTCATTGACTTTAATTTTTATTTGATTTAATGGTGTGGCATTTTTCTTATTATTGATGATGGCCCATGTGATTTTGGAAACATTTTTTGAGTTGAGGATTGCTTTGGTGACGTCATAAGCCTTAGCAGCTTTAATCACCTTCCTATAGATTTTTTTGTAGTTTTTGAAAAACGTTTTGAAATTCAAATTTGCTGTTTGTTTATTGATTTCAGAAAAGAATTTTAATTTTAGTAATTTTTTAATTTCAATTTTAATTTTTTAATTTTAATTAGTAATGACAATAACTAATTATGAATTAATTGATGCCCTACTGAACGAAAGCTGTCTGAAATTGTGCTACGCATGTCTGTTAAAACGGGGATATTATTATTAGTAAAGAACTGTAAGGACCTTCTTTTCTGTAGGTATTTATTATTCATAGATAATTTTTCTAGAAATCCAGTGAGGATGGCACTGCCCCTTCCAAAGCGGCTTCTATAAATGTCTTTGTCTTGTGGTTGGGAACGTCGTGACACATTTATGACTACAAGCCTGTGTGGTAAGCAAGAGATGCCGCCGTCGCCGCCGCCGCCGCCAAAGAGAAAGTTGGGACTTCCCCTATTGCAAAACACAGGGAAGGAAGAGCTATATTGCTAATATTGCATCAACTTTATAACGTATTACAGTATTAACCCTAGAAGCGGCCATTGCCGGATGTCCGACAATTTCATTTTCGCGAAAATCGTCAATTGCCGGATTCCGGCAATATAGGTCAATTTTTGTTCAACTACTTATTACACATGGAAAACGACCAATAAATGTAATAATATTGATACCATTTTAAAGAGGATATTAGTAGTGGGAAAAAGCCACTGCTGGCTCAGGCCACGTGCCCCGGAAGCCATGTGCCGGGGCACACAGCTTCCGGTCGGTTAGATAAGGCATCAGAGGACAAGTTTGAAGAAACGTAACATCTCGAGTTGGTTTTCCCGTTCCAATTCCAATCGTTTAATTTCCAATTTCAATTTTTCCTCTTTCAATTTTTCCTCTTCCATCCTCGTGACGAAGGGAACTTCATCCATCATATCCATCATGAGTGTTGTTTTGGTGTTTGAAATTTTGAAACAAGTGATGTTGATAGTTCAAATGTTGGAGACGGAATGAGAAGCGAAAGCGAGAAACGTTAGTTAAATGAAGAAGTGGTGGGGGGAAGTTGAATTACAAAGAAGTGGTTTGCTTCCGTACTTGTTGTTGTCGTGTCTGATTATAAAGGTGTAAGTGGAGTAAGATTCAGCAAACTATCTTCATCAGAACTTTCAACCTTATCACAAATAGGACAAGGGTAAGTTATTTCCAAATTCATTTTAACAGTGTTGAATTTATTAACAATTTCGTGTAAAGTATTAAATATTTCTTGCAAATCTTCTTTAGAATTTACTTCGAAACTAGAATTCATTCGTGCCAACGGAGAGTTGTTCATCGGGGGGGGGGGGGGTTCCGCTTGAGTGAACACGGGGGGGGGGAGGTTCCGCTTGAGTGAACACGGGAGGTTCCACTTGGGCGCTCATGCGGAACTGATCTTCCCACGCGATAGCCATTATAAAAGGCGATTGTTCATCGCGCCGCGACCATTAATTAACTCGCATTCGCGGTGTTCACATCCTTCCTACTCATTATTTATACGTTTCGCCAACTTCATTATACAAGTCTAATTACTACTAACCTAAAATTTCATTTACATTAGCACATGTCATCCTGTTTGAATCACCTTCGCATGCTCGACGTTATATCTCATTCATCTGTCTTGTTCTGACTTCTACACATCTGACATACTTCTTGTGATGGATACGCAATGTTTGAAATTGAAACTTTTGCGGACACAACATATATTACAAAATACTTCCAAACCTTCGGTTTCAAAGACTAAAACTGATTTAACAAAAGTAAGGAAGAAATTAAGTTTTAACCCGTTATATACTCTGCTAGAACTTCGCGGGTTCACGTTGATGATAGTGTTATTCACAACATTTTGCGTTCAATGTTATGTTTCCACAACTTCGAACTTGTTACACCTATCGACTGTGTTCAGCAGGTTTTCATATTTTACCCCCACCCTTCTCTATATAAGTGCGCTCACGACAATTCCTGTTTCATTCTCCTGTACACTCTTCAACTAACAACAACTCCGCTCTAAATTACACTACACGAAGATGGATACAAACCAAGAACAAGTTCAAGTTCACGAAATATCATCTACTACTCACCCGAGGGAGAATCCTCCGAGAATTTCGACTTCACCGAATCCACAGGACCGCGTCCAGGTGTCGGATGTATCTTCGACGGCGAGGAATGATGTTGAAGCTATTCTTCGGTCGCTCGTTGGTTTCGACTGACCTGTACGACGATCGCAGTTAAACTGAACTCTTGGCAGTTCAGTCTTTTTTAAAACTTCCTCCGGATGACCTTGAAGCAATTATCCCCTCTCCTTTTTCGACTAACTTCTACTTTTGTTCGACTGTTGAATTTCAGTTTTGAACTAACTTTTAATTTATGCGAAGTTTTAGTTGAACCCGGTTAATTTATGCGCACATTTAGTTCAACCCCCAATTGTTGAATTTCAGTTTTGAACTAACTTTTAATTTATGCGTAAATCTACTTCAAACGCTCACCCCACCTCCTCCCCCCTCATTTAATAACCGACCGGAAGCTGTGTGCCCCGGCACATGGCTTCCGGGGCACGTAGCCTGAGCCAGCAGTTGCTTTTTCCCACTACTGATATTCCAAACTTTCATTTTCGTATATAATCGAACCTTGTAGCATTAAGAGATCGACGCAATTCGTATTATAATTTGAACGAAATTTAGCGCGCGAACCATTTCCGGCTCAAAAACGGCAAAACGTCTAAAAACATATGTTTTTTTAATTACTTTTTGTATTTTTTTCTATTAGAAAGCCGTTGGTATGATTGAAAAGAGCTCGAGGTCTTCTTTCGTGCGGTGCATAGTTTGGCCAATTTGCCGGAAATACGGCAAATTATAAATCACCTATTCCTATTAAAACAATTTATAATGAGTTTAGCGTGTTATAAATCATATAATTTTGTTGCTAAGAAAAAGTTATACAGAAGTGATTTCTTCCTCTATGGTGCATTCGGTGGTCTGTGGAAGAAGACGGAAATAGTTGTGTTCCTAGGCCATTCTATCTATTGCCGGCGTGAAACCTCACACGTCTCATCCCAAACATTTTTAAGGAACCTTGATATTTTTCATATTTTACTTGTATATATGTATATATTCTTGTTCAGGAAGATATGCACTTCAAATAAATGTACCAGTTATCTTATTATAAAATTGTAAGATAATTATATCTGCTTTTAATAACTAAATTAGGGTTTTTGTCAAGAACAAATTATGTTTTCCTACACATGATAAGTAAAAAAGAAAAACAGTTATTTTTTGGTTCATAAGTAAATTAATACCAACGAATATATTGTAAAGTTTAGTAAAATAACAAGACCTTTTTATATTTACCTATGCTTTGATTTAATTTCTTTGTGTCAAACAGGCAACCTAAGTTTGTCAATTTTGCCCATTTTACCTATTTTTATCAATAACTGAGAATAAAAAAAATTATTTCCAATAAACCAAACACATTTATAATATAGAGAAATAAATTAAATACAGTTTATTATGCATTAGATTGAGTTTAATTGAAATATTGTAAGAGTTATAGTAGTCTAATTAAAAAATATTTCAAAATGATTTATAAAATTGATTGTTTGCATTTTGCTAATGATATACTAGCAGCGATTAGTTTGATTTTATTTTATTTAAATGCTATGTTCTTTCGTGAACAAAATGAGTATGCATATGATAGGTTTATTTTGTAAGGTTAAGTCACAGAGAGGGTTTGAAGTAACCTCTGCAGATTTTGCTGGAATACGGCCTGAGGGGTAGATTTTTGTTTTAAATTCGACCCGTGCATCCATTCACTTAAATGTCTTAAGAAATTTTTTTTATTATTTCCTTATACTTATGTATATTTTCTTGTTCAGAATGATATGTACTACAAAAATATGTACAATTGATCATATTATCATGTTGTATAAAAATTATATGAAGCTTTGAGTAACTAAATTAAGTTTTTTGAAAATAAAAATAAAAATTTTAAACACATATAAAGCAAAGATCAAAATTTTTTATTGTACAAAAACGCATTATTTCCAATAAATATATTGTACAGTTGAGTAATATTGCACATTTACTGTAATATGTATATATTATTTACTTTATTTTTATCTTTTAAATGTACAGGGCACGTTTGTAATTTTTTTTCCATTTGCCGTAATTTCCCCTGTAACAGTTGTAAAAAAATATTTCTAAAAAACTAAACATATTTTTACTTAGGGAAATAAATTGCCTATATTTTGTACATCTTCGATGTTCTGTATAAAAATTAGTGTAAAAGTTCTAGCACTCTACTTTTGAAAAATATTTCAAAGTTTTTAAAAAAAATTGGGTTTTTCACACTTTGTAAAAAACGTATTAACAGTGATTTCATTTAATTTATTTTCGAAATAATCTACGTCTTTTTCCGAACAAAATGAATATGCATATGACTAGGTTATCATCAGTAGTTTGGACACTGTTAATTTAAAAAAAAAACGTCTGCAAAATGGCCGAAATTGACTGGCCGCTTAGCGCAAACGCACCGATTTGGCCTGGCCGCTCCTAGGGTTAAAATCATCCATCTTGCTGCGCATAATAAATTGTTATTCCGTCTATTAGCCTAGCATCTACCAATTATTATCTGTTATTATTATCATCTACCAATTAAATCATTTCTAATCAATATTATAGCAAACATTTTTTATTTAATTTAACAAATAATCTTATAAACATTATCGCCCTGCTCCATGCATGCTATTGGATTGTCAGCTCAAGTCAGTAAATAATTATAGTGCATACGTCAGAGTATGACGCCTTGCATTAGAAATATACTACAAGATTAACTATTTTGTCAAACGTTAAACATACTTGACAATAGAAGGCGCCCTTTCATCGTACTTGTTATTAAAAATTAGGATATTTAGGTAATAAAGATAGCGTATAGAGCTTTAAACTTTGTTTATTCAGATAACATTAATTTAAGTCACTTTTACAAAAAGTTAAATATAATAATATAAAAATTTAATATACTATGTTCATAATCGATGTGTAGCGGGTATCCCTTTGTCAATGATTAGACCCATTTGACAAACCCCTGACCACTGTTCGCCCTAATACTTATTGCAGCGAAAACGCGGAACTTACAACGTTTTGGGCAATTTTCCTATGGTACTTGATTTTTTTGTAATGTAATGCTATAGTGGCACCTTAAAAATAATACCCGAGGTGACTGGAAAATTTTAATTTTAAAATGTTGCAATAAAACTTTTAATAAGTGCAAACTCATTATCTCATGTCGTAAAGGAATATTAGACGAATATTATTTAACGAAATGTTACTCAAACAATATTTTACACAATCATTTTTTATGAAAATTAAGTTAATTTCTAATTGATTTATATTTAAAGTGCTTTATTACTATTGTTTCGTTTAAGTTAATTAATTTAATGAATGTTGGAATGGTATCGTGCTAATGTATACACTGTACTCAACATCCCACATAAGCATTGTCTTAGCAGTCACTTTAGTAAAGGTGCGGCATGGCTTTAAATGTAGCGCAAAAGCCGTCCTTACAGCGATTTCATAGCATTTTGATTAAGCCCTCCGTGACTCAGACACCTCTAACCATATTTCAGACGGTATCGTGCTAATGTGTACACTGAACCCAACATCCCACATAAGCATCGTCTTAGCAGTCGCTTTAGTAAGGGTGCGGCATGGCTTTAAATGTGGCGCAAAAGCCGTCCTTGCAGCGATTTCATAGCATTTTGATTAAACCCTCCGTGACTCAGACACCTCTAACCATATTTCTGACGGTATCGTGCTAATGTATACACCGAATTCAACATCCCACATAAGCATCGTCTTAGCAGTCGCTTTAGTAAGGGTGCGGCATGGCTTTGAATGTGGCGCAAAAGCCGTCCTTGCAGCGATTTCATAGCATTTTGATTAAGCACTCCGTGACTCGGACACCTCTAACCATATTTCTGACGGTATTGTGCTAATGTATACACTGAACTCAACATCCCACATAAGCATCGTCTTAGCAGTCGCTTTAGTAAGGGTGCGGCATGGCTTTGAATGTGGCGCAAAAGCCGTCCTTGCAGCGATTTCATAGCATTTTGATTAAACCCTCCGTGACTCAGACACCTCTAACCATATTTCGGACGAAATCGCGCTAATATATACACTGTACTCAACATAACATATAAGCATCGTCTTAGCAGTCGCTTTCGTTAAGGTGCGGCATGGCTTTAAATGTAGGACAAAAGCCGTCCTTGCAGTGATTTAATAGCTTTTTGATTAAACCCTTCGTGACTCAGAAACGTCTAACCATATTTCTGACGGTATCGCGCTAATGTATACACTGAACTCAACATCCCACGTAAGCATCGTCTTAGCAGTCGCTTTAGTAAGGGTGCGGCATGGCTTTAAATGTGGGACAAAAGCCGTCCTTGCAGTGATTTAATAGCTTTTTGATTAAACCCTTCGTGACTCAGACACGTCTAACCATATTTCGGACGGTATCGTGCTAATGTATACACTGAACTCAACATTCCACATAAGCATCGTCTTAGCAGTCGCTTTAGTAAGGGTGCGGCATGGCTTTGAATGTGGCGCAAAAGCCGTCCTTGCAGCGATTTCATAACTTTTTTATTAAGCCCTCCGTGACTCAGACACCTCTAACCGTATTTCTGACGGTATCGCGCTAATATATACACTGTACTCAACATAACATATAAGCATCGTCTTAGCAGTCGCTTTCGTTAAGGTGCGGCATATGGCTTTAAATGTGGCGCAAAAGCCGTCCTTGCAGCGATTTCATGGCATTTTGATTAAACCCTTCGTGACTCAGACACCTCTAACCATATTTTTGACGGTATTGCGCTAATGTATACACTGTTCTCAACATAACATATAAGCATCGTCTTTGCAGTCGCTTTCGTTAAGGTGCGGCATGGCTTTAAATGTGGGGCAAAAGCCGTCCTTGCAGCGATTTCATAGCATTTTGATTAAGCCCTCCGTGACTCAGACACCTCTAACCATATTTCTGACGGTATCGCGCTAATGTATACACTGAACTCAACATCCCATATAAGCATCGTCTTAGCAGTTGCTTTCTTAAGGGTGCGGCATGGCTTTAAATGTGGCGCAAAAGCCGTCCAGCTGCGATTTCATGGCATTTTGATTAAGCCCTCCCGGACTCAGACACCTCTAACCATTCATATTGTCTCGTACTAACGTATACACTGAATCCAACATATCATAATTTAATGAATGAATGATTGTGTCATATTTGACAGTAAACAATACAATTTCAAGAACAGTTACATACATCCATTCTTTTATTATTTATTTGTTATAGAAAACCTTAGTATCAAAATCATTTATTAAAATCCATTTAATAGTGATTTACACAATTTTTAACAATGTTGATGAAATAATGTGGCTTAAAAAATGAATACTAAACGATTTTAACATTTTTAATATTTCACAAAATTAAAATAAACTTGATTAGTTACGGTATACACTGTTAATATTTTTCTAATTATTGTTGAAGTTTACAGGTATCTAGTTGGTTATCTCTTCTGTAATATAATATATTTATATACATATTTCATATATGTAATTTTAATAGTTTACATTTAAAATTAGGCTAATAAATCTGGGTCAAGGTCAAATCTGCCGCTAACTTCACGCTGGCTCACTACTGCAGTCGTACCAACTGAGCATGAAACGAGGAAAAATGGGTCGGCCATTATGCAGATGAAATGTGCCGCTAAGTTCACGACGGTGAAATAAGTAAGCTAATGAGGTAATGAGGGGGCAAGGTGACTGTAGGCCAGGGCCAGGTGAGCCGCATCGCCCGCATCCCATTAGAGCAATGGTGTCACTTTCTGCGACATCCATGGATGTCGCCTACCGGCAAGTGTTGCCAACAAAACATCAAACAACAATCGTTCTCGTTTGCGTTGGGAATTTTTGTCTCAACAATTACTAAAATAAGGAATTTCAAAGCAAACTAGGGTAGAATTTATGGTTTTATATTTACCTTGATTGATAATTTGTAATTTGGTCATTACCTAATGGTTTTTTATCACCTAATAATCCAAATTTAAAATAGAGTAATATGGTGTCGTTTAGATAAATATCGTACGCATGGCAAGACTGCTTCATTCTCTTTTTCAATCAGCTGTGTAATTGTAAATATTATAACGTAACTTGACTTCCATTTTAGTTTAGACGCTTCATATCTGGAACACAAAAAAAGCTATTCGGCTGACCTGGGAAGAAGTTATGTTTCTTCCTTCACAGACCTTGATGAGGGGGGGTGTTCACGTTCCCCAGCCAAGCATCCACCTCAAAGAGATTTGTTTACGTTTTTGCCTATCACGTGACAAATTCCACGAATAAAGTGTCTGAAATTTATCAAGTGATAGGCAAAAACGTAAACAAACCGCTTTCGCGGTGGATGAACGTGAATGAGTCCATTGACTTTACATACTAAAGTATATACGTATACATACTCTAGTATGTAAAGTCAATGACGACACGGCCATCTCTCAAGACCATCACAAACAAGAACCCATGATAAACAAGAACATCTGGATCGTTAACACAATGCCGCAAAGTGGGCCGTCACCCCCACAACTAGAAGGCGTTAATGGTTAATTCTGTAAGTTTTGGTGGATTCACTGCATTCTTGTTTTTTTAACATTCTTTTACTTACCGAATTAAACCCTTCTAGTAGTTAATTTTACAGTGGTTAATTCGATAAAATGGCTCGTTTTTGCACCATATTGTGTTAACGATCCAGATGTTTATATCTATGAGCATACTACCTCTATGGCCCTAAGCTTCTTACCACTTCAATAAACCTCCGAAGCAGACCTATGTATGGTAGTCAACGAATTTCCAATGTAGATCTGTTTTTTGTGTTCAATCAATAAAATTTGGTAATAATCACTCAACTATCCTAAAAAATATACTCAAAATAGTATTACCAGTGTAATATAATTTTATACCACCTTAACTTTTATTTTTTATTTATCCACGGCAAACGCCATTTTACAACCATGAAATCTAAACTAAGACTATATGAAAATATTACACATATTAAAATATATAACCAAAGCTAAAATGAATGGAATTTTTACAAATTCTTATTTTAAGACATTGGTCTGATTACAAGGTCGGTAGAGAAAAAACATAACTTCTTCTGGTCCTGCAGATATGCTGGTGTAGCAAATATTGGATTGATTGTGCATTTGATGAGAGATCTAATATTTTTAACACCAACTTTATATTTTTTGTTCTGTTTTCCCACAAAGAAAATATCTTAAAAAAGGAGGACAACAATATTTTTGTGACCCTTTCGTACTTCTTAACTAGAGCACTAATTTTTCACTGCATTGAACTATTTTTTGTTGTTGAATTAAAATAAATAGAAATGTACAAGGGTAATAGATGGAAAATAAAACACAGTTAAGATAATTTACAAAAAACATATATAATCACAGTGCAGCAACAAATACATAAATTAATAAATCATATGTAAAGAGATCCGTCAGCTGGTCCGAGGTAGTGAATTGTTATCAGAACAACATCAATCAGAGTCCACACTCCAAGACCGCCGAAACTGAATAACTTTCCAATTCCTTCCTGCCAGTGTCCCAGGTAAAACCTATTTAAAAATCAAATGATGAAATTAGCAATTAGAAAATTTGTTAAAATTTCAAAAATACATGGAGTAAAATTATTCTGTAAAATTAACAAAACCCATTGTGTTTTTTTTTTTTTTTTGGCAGAGGTTTATTTTTTTAGGTTAAACTTTTAAAGGTAATTAAAAGTCATTATTACAAAGGATCTGAACCTACACGAATAACATTCTGTAAAATAAATAAAAATAAACACCATAAACGACTGTTACTATCTGCTTGACTTAAAACAAAAGCAGGTTGTTTTTGGCTTTTTACAACTATGTCAACACTCTTTATGGTAACAAGTGCTTTCGTCATAAATTACTGTTAAGTTTACAATCTATAAAAAATCACAAACGAATCAAGAATTTTTCGCACGCTAAGACATTTGTGTTTTTTTGCAATACACATGTGTGAACCGAAATAAATAAGTTGAGGGATCGCACCTGATACTTTAATGTATAAAAATGTAGGGTTTCATAAAATTACCTGTCCGCTCCAAAACCGCCGAGAGTGACGCTAAGGATGAGAGCAGTTGACCACCGATATCCGCCAGTCCAGTTACACATGAGGTTCTTGAGGAAGGTCCGCCGCCCCAGGCACTGTACCTCTGCCTTTACGGTGCAGTTGGTCCTGTAAATAGAATATCATAAATTTTTACACAAGTCTTAATGCTTTCTTTAACACTTACCGTATTTAATATCTCTACCTGTTGTTCCACAAAAACTGAAATTGTAATATATTAACTTTACATTATTGGCTTGAAATATGATATCTGTTATGTTAACATAAAGCCGCGTCCGCACTGGTCGAACATGTTTGTTGAACAAAGTTCTTCCGAACTTTTGTTTGTTCATTGCTAAAGTCTTAGAATGCAAATCATATGGCTGCTAATTGTTCGTTAGGAATTTTTATTGATTTTTTTTGTGTTCGCTGAACAAGTTTGCAGGAATGTTCAGCCAGTGCGGACGTGGCTTAAGGAACTTTAAATTTCAATGCAAGAGATTGATTATCTGGATATGTAAATAAATTGACAACAAAGTTTGAAAAACCCTAAATTTTTTAAAGTGAGTTATAAATTAATTGCAGTACGATATTGTAATTCTGTATCCAGCTATCATTCATGCCATGAAAAACTGATATCAAAAAGACCACAAAACATCCTGTACTTTTCTTCCTGAGGACACAAATTAATTCTATATTTCAGGGGAAATAATTATAGGCTATATTTTCTGAAACAAAATATAGTAGGCTACATAAGAAATTTATTTATACTTAGCCTAAATGCAATGTTTTGCTAGACAGTCATGTAACAACAATTTTTTCTGCTTGTCTGAGTATAGCTAGATGACTTTAGTTAAATTTTTTCCAAGAAATATTATTATCAAAATTAAAAGAGAAATTATTCTGTATGTAAAGAAAAATTGAGGGTGAAACAGAATTTTTTTATACAGTGCCAAGTCAGTTTAATCAATTAAAACAATAAACGAAAATTAATGGATGGCACATTTGTAGTGGCTTGCACACGCATCCTGGTATTTAAGGGTCACCACATTGGTTGATGAATTGCCAAAAACAGCTAGGATAGGTAAGAGGGGGAGAGATTGTACTTTTCCAAAACATCAGGCTTATGTAATACGTTAAAATTTGTGGAACAGCGGATTATCCAATACTTAAAACTGAATAGTATCATTGACTTTGTACACTACGTGAGTAGACTTCTCAGAGCATAGGCGTGTGCGAAGCATATTGACGGTGGTGCGATCTCGTGCGGCGTCCATCGAAGTACACGTAACATATGATAGATGAATCAGTATTACCACTCTTCTAAACCAAGGATGAAACATTTTATAACTGAAAGTTATGTTTATGTTTTGGTAAAATGTTTTGGCAGCACTGTAAATTCAGCTGAATAATAACAACATCGATGCCAGCGACTCTGGTGCGTCGTCCACCGAACCTCCAAATTTTTGCCTCAAACTAAATGCATTGGATGAGAGGTCTATTCACGTTAGTGTACATAGTCAATGATAGTATTGTAAATTCATTTATCAAGTTATGCAGCATGACTTATATGGTGACACTTAAAAATAAAAAAAAAACAATTTTTGGTAGACAATAGTTTTTTTTTTTTTTTTTTTAATTAATAATGCTTATTGTTTATATTAATAATGCTTATTATGTTTATTGGATATGAACTACAGTGGAACATTGATATATCGAACCTCAATATATCGAAATCCTCAATATAACGAAGTTTTCTCATTCCCCTTGAACCTGCCTATCAATCTAATGTTACTTCTATTTCTATATATCGACGGATTATGAGGATAACCTCAATATAACAAATTTTGGGAGCGCCGATGCATGACCTAACCACCTCTACATATCGAAGTTTTGACTGCAACACCTCAACATGTCAAATTTAACCTGTCGCTCCACAGACGTTGCCTTTTGCTGTGCCTTGTGTTCGTAGCGCTGTTCTGGTTTCCCACATTTGCAGTTAATTTTTTGTGTTAGTGTTGTTCCATTCATTACCTTAAGTGGACGTTAGCGTTTTGTTTAAAGCATTTTACATTATTCTCATGAGTACTAATTTTACATCTCCATGTTTACTGCATGTATAAAAGTACAAACATCTTCTAGTCAAGATCGATGCTTATTAATTTTTTTTTTTTGTTTGCAGCACTGTTTAGTTTTTTGCATCACAATTTATAGAATTTGTTCTGATCAGCTTGTGATAAAAATTCCATATAAGAGTTTATAAATTACTATAATGTTACAGTGGACTGTTGGTATTTTGTGCAATAGGTAACAAAATGTTGGATATGTAATCACAGTAAATCCATATTTATTCCTCAATTGCTACGCTTATTCGAAATAAGTAATGGTATTATGGGGTGATTGTGAACCTCAGTATATTGAAGTTTGTAAACAAACCTCAGTATATCAAAGACCTTCATTTTATGATTTTTTTCATTCCCCTTCACGTTTAATATATTGTTCTTCTGTAATTTGTTGCAGTAATTGTTGTTATTTGAATCTGTACACTTCTCTACCAAAAGCCTTTGAGAATAAACAGCCAAACATAAATTTTCCTTCATTCAATTACCAAATAAAACTAAACTTATTTGTAGGTCCTACTGAACAAATAATTAAAAATGTTGCTATTCCATTAACCATTGACTATTTCACCTGTAATAGCCTCTCGGAGAAGCCACTGAATTGCAGCCTGCCTTGAGCACACACCGGTGTTCCCAGTGGTCGGTTTGGTAGCAGTAGCGACAAATTATCTCCTTTTCAAACTCCTTTGGACCCTGTGATGAAAGCGCAACTAAGTCTCATATTTTACTAGGACTCTATGTCCTCAGACACCGTGTCCTGGATACTCAATTAACATAGAATCAAATGAGAGCTATTACATTAGGGGGACACCGTGTCTGTGATTAAAATGAAGTCTCGACCACAGAATAGCATTTAGGTGCCGGCTAAGATACAAAAAGAGTCTTCAAACACTCAATTAACATTGAATGAAAATAAGCTAAATTACATTAGGGGGACACCATGTCTTGCAACTAACACAATATCTCGGTGATGGTGTCTTGATAGAATGGTGTCACTGGGCCGGCTGGGATGCAAAAAGTGTCTTTGGAAACTCAATTAAAATTAACATTAAATCAAATTGTAGCTATTATACTAGGGTGCTGTATCCTGAGACACTTTTGTGCATGTTGCTAATTATTCAGGTAGTTTTCTCAATGTTTTATGAAAATTGATAGTTATAAACATGTTATAAACAAAGAAAAGATTTTGTTAAATCATTTTTATGTTTATTATTTTTTACGCTAAGGTGAAAAGATTCGCCAAATTCTAAACGTTACTTTACTTGAAGGGAATGTGTACATTTTTACTTTTAAAATGAAAAGTCTTTTCAAACATCACTGAACATTAAAATAAATAATTTACATGGAGGTCTCAAAACCACCGACCCAAACTTCACCAAGTCATTCCTCAAGTAGACACAAACAAAACAAATAGAGACTAGTAATGTTATTTGTACGTTATTAATTATTACCAGAGGACAATAATTTGTATTTAGCGTATGTAGATGTGTTAGTACATTTATTATATTTATGTAGTTAATGAAAACTCGGGTGGATAACAATTTAAATTTAATGTCAACAGTAAAAATTAGAAAACATGAACAGGCACAAAGATGTAAACAAATCCCACTTAAAAGTAAACAAATTTATTATATTCAAAAATCAATCAGCTGATAAATAAATTATATTAATTTAATAAGTTTAGGTGTAGTGGGTTGCCACTACAGTACCCCCCTGCCAATGATTTGGCCACTAATCTTGAAACCGAACAGGCAAACGCACATGACGTCCAGAGAGAGTTGTTTTCATAGCAGGCTTCCTTCTCTCCCCGGACGGGATACTGGGCGATTGATCAGGACAGCTTGGGGAAAGAGTAGGAGCATTAGTAGGAATACGGGTTCCAGAATTCTTTGACAGGGTTCCAGAAGGGCTGCAAAGCTCCCCGCCAGGTGACAGGAAGTAAGCTGGCTTCAGCCGATCTATGGAAACCGTCACATCAGAACCACGGATCTGGACCGTGACGGTTTTACTGGTCCTGCTAATTACAGGATAAGGGCCCGAGTAGGGAGGATCAAGTGATCCCTTGGAGACATCTGTTCGGACAAAAACATGGGTACATGTAGCCAGGCCCTTGAAGACAAAAGTAGTCCGTTGACCGTGCCGTGTCCCACTGACTGGACGAAGATTCTTGAAGTGCTGACGGAGATCTTTGACGAAGCTTGGAGGATCGAGTTGGTGGTCGGATTTGGCAGGTGTTAAGAATTCCCCGGGCAGTCGTAGTTGTTGTCCATATACGAGTTCAGCGGAAGAAGATTGCAAATCGTCGCGCCAAGCAGCTCTAATACCCAACAGAACTATTGGTAACACTTCAGTCCAACGTCCTGTAGTAGAATGACACCTGATGGTTGCTTTCAACTGTCGATGAAGACGTTCCACTAGACCGTTTGCTGAAGGATGATAGGCTGTTGTCCTAAGACGAATGGAACCCAACAACATGTTTAGTTGTTCGAAAAGATTGGACTCGAACTGACGACCTTGATCTGTGGTTATGCGTAGCGGAGTACCGAACCTTGATACCCAGTTAGTAAAAAATGCTCGTGCTACAGTCTCTGCATCTATGTTCTCGAGGGGCACGGCTTCCGGCCATCGCGTGAAACGATCCACACAGGTCAGGCAGTACCTATAACCTTCAGACACAGGCAGAGGGCCAACCAGGTCAATATGTATGTGTTCAAACCTCTGAGATGGAGGAGGAAAAGAACCGATTGGTGACCAATTGTGTCGAGTTATTTTGGACTTCTGACAGGAAATGCAGGAACGAGCCCAAGAGCGGCAGTCCGATTTCATTGAAGGCCAGACAAAATGCTGACAAACAAGTTTTGTAGATGCCTTTATGCCTGGATGAGAAAGGTTATGCAGATTGAAGAAAACTGTCTTCCGGAATGGTTTAGTGATGAAAGGTCGGGGGTTAGATTTGGACACATCACAGTAAAGTGCTATTGCAGTTCCTGGTATATGTACCTGTTTAAGGCTTAAGCTAGAGTCAGTATGCAAATAATGTTCAAGCTCTTCATCTTGACCCTGCGATTCTGCTAATGCTTCGTAATCCAAGGGAACAGTGATTTCCTTGATTCTAGAAAAAGTGTCGGCTACTGTGTTGCCTTGACCGGAAACATGGCGGATGTCTGTTGAAAATTGTCCTATATACTCTAAGTGCCGGAATTGACGGGGTGAACACTTATCAGGCTTTTGGCGGAAGGCAAAGGTGAACCGTAGGCTTATGATCCGTAAAAATGGTGAACTGTCTGCCCTCTATCATGTGTTTGAAATGTTTAACTGCCAGGTAAACGGCAGTCAGCTCTCTGTTGTAAGCACTATATTTTTGTTCAGTCGAGCTTAACTTTTTAGAGAAGAATGACAGGGGCTGCCAAAAATCTCCTACCTTCTGTTGTAACACAGCTCCCACGGCATGATCGGATGCGTCGCACATGATTGCTAAGTGGGCGCCTGGCAGAGGGTGGGACAATAAAACAGCTTCACTGAGACTCCGCTTACATGCCTCGAATGCCTGATCACTCTCCGGAGTCCAGTTGATGGGAGAGTTGCCTTTAAGATTAGTTTGAAGCAGGTCGTTGAGAAGGCTCTGCTGAGCTGCGGCACGTGGTAAAAATCTACGATAGAAGTTTAGCATACCTGTAAACCTTCTTAAATCCTTAGCAGTTTTGGGTTTGGGAAAGGAAGAGATATCGCTTTAACCTTGTCTGGCAAAGGTTTTGTGCCCTTATCTGAAACTTCAAAGCCAAGAAATTGAACAGTTGAAGCACCTAACACACACTTACTTGGATTAACAAGAATTCCAAATGAGGACAGGCGGTCAAACAGCTGGCGTAAATGTAAGAGGTGTTGTTCTTCAGATTCTGAGGCCACGAGAATGTCATCGATGTATGCATAACAAAAGTCTAAACCTCTGAGTACGCCATCAATGAAACGTTGAAAGGTCTGAGCGGCATTGCAGAGGCCAAATGACATGAAGGGAAATTCAAAGAGACCAAAGGGAAGAGTTATAGCGGTTTTATGAACATCCTCGGCTGCAACAGGAATTTGGTGGTAAGCTCGGACAAGGTCAATAGTAGAGAATATAGTCATATCGTGCAAGTTGTTGGAAAAATCCAGGATATGAGGTATGGGATATCGGTCAGGAATGGTCCTCGCATTCAGAGCCCTATAATCCCCACATGGCCTCCATTCGTCACCTTTTTTAGGAACCATATGAAGTGGGGACGACCAGCTGCTAGAAGAAGGTCTAGCTATACCCAGTTGCACCATAGCCTCAAACTCTTTTTTAGCTACCTTAAGTTTGTCTGGAGCCAGTCGGCGGGGCTTACTAAAGACCGGTGGTCCTGGAGTGGTGTGGATGTGGTGCTCAGTGTCATGTTTGGTCGTATTAGGTGGTTTACCTGCATTAATTTTAATTTTGTAAGTTTTAGACCAATTTAATTTTTTGGACATGAATAAGCATATAATTTTTTATCATTCTGCATGAAATCACCCTATTTTTTGTTCTCTCAATAGTACCTAGGACTATAAAATCAGATGAAATCTTATATAATAAAAGAGTGCATTTAAGGGTCTAGAGAGAAAATTACTGAACGGATCATGGTCGTTTTGGTGTCTATGGATTTCTTATCATCCCTATATGATAGGAAAAATATGGAATCCCTTGGAAAATGCTTTATGACTCCGTAAAATGAAAATTAGACCTTATTTAGACCAATCTAAGACGTCAATTTGTCGATTTGTTTACTGCTCCAGGTGATCCAAATTTTGCAATTAAATTTTATACTGCTGCTGATTTACAAGGTAGTTTTTGTAAACAAAACAGACAACTTTAATTCTCATTGACAGATAACAAATGAAACAAGACACTAAGGTTGCAGTTATTTTTATAGCAGTAAAATAAATTTTTAACAGGTGGTTCTTGGACAAAATTTTTGTTGATATACTATAAAGAAAGTTTACCTATTATAACCTAGATGATTGAATTTATTTATTTATTTATTTAAACTTATAAGTTATATTAATATCTGTTTATATATATGTTTTTAAATCTTAACCATCAACTAAAGACGTTTATATTTTGAAAAATAAACTAAAACATAAGTTAATCTGTTGATTGTAAATACTCACCATGGTATTTTAATACTTTTATTTTTGTTATATAACTACATAATTTCGATTCTTAAAATGGTAATGTAGGTTAATGCTTCTACATGTTTAACAATTAGTTTTTTCTCACTGATATAAGAAAATGAAGTACAAAAATGTAAAGATGCAGAATCATGAACTATGAATAAATAAGTAATGAAATATACAATAAGGTCTCGAAGAAGTACCATGAATAAAAAAGGGATATGGAATAAAGTGCAAACAAAAGACAAAGAAAAAACATTTTTAATAGTGTATTAATGACTGTAAACCTACTATATGACTGATAGACTTGGAGGACAATGCACGTCCAGTAGCACTTAGTACGCCCAGGGATGTACTTCTACCATTACATGATAAACTCAAGTCAGAACTTGAAAGCAAGGTTCAATTAGATTTCATAAGTCCTACGGAAAAGCTCAGTGATGGTGGTGGTACCAATACCTATAATGGAGACGTTAGACTCAGCGTGGATCTACAAACTTAATGTAAGGATGCAAAAGTGATTATTGCCAGAGATTGAAGAAACACTTGTTTAGATTGATAAATCTGGGTGTTTAGCAAATTAAATACAAAATCCAGACTCTGGGAAATTAAATTGGACCCTGAGGCAGCGAAATTAACTATACCAATAAATGGTAAAACAACTAGAATGAAATAAGTGGAAAGACGGTTGAAAAAATTATTATCTTGGGTTTTTTCAATAGATAAGTCCAATAGGCCTACTATATTTTAAAATCATTTGATGGTAAACTATTTATTAACTTGTAAACCATTATTGTTATATAACTACGGTATATAATGTTCACATTGCTAAAGAAATGGAAAAATTTAAGTATGTCGTCAGGAGTAAATTGTGTATAGATTAACAGGAATTCAGCTGTGTATTATGTTATGAATTATGTTTCATAAATTTTGTGACCATTCTGACTTGTAAATCATCATATGCATGAATAATCATCATAAAAATTACCCGTCATTTTTGACGGGCTGTTTGCTAGTATTATATAAATCCTAGAACTAAAGAATCAGCTGTTTGCTAAGTATATTATTATTGATTTATTAATTTTGAGATGCAGAATTTTGAAATTCAAACCTTGTAAAGAGCACTCTTTGTAAAAACAGAAATGTAAACACTGTAAATGCTGCATATGACTTACTTTGTAAATATAACCTCGATTAATATTTTTAAAGATTAACAGTCTAACACCGCATTATGATCAAACACTTTGTTCATCACTCGGAGCAAGAGTATCTTTTTGATGCTTGGTCGTTTTTAAAAACTCGAGTGCGCACAAAAAAGACCCAATTTGTCCTGGTGATGAAAACTACTATTTAAATAGTGTATCACATCAATAACCGGTAAATGTTACAGATAATTCAGTGCGGGAAAAAACCCCAAAAACCGTCCGTCACACCATACAAGTAATTGGCAGTCGGTTAAAAACTGTCGTCATGCCTGTGTGGAATGTCTCATAAGATTCTATTGGAATGTCCGCGGTGCGACTTTTAATCGTACGGGCAAAACCGTGATGTGTGAAAGGGGCGTAAGTTGTAGATGGACTAAGTCTTCATTCTGAAGATTTTTATTCTATAGAATCAGTTTTATTTTAAAAATTTCAGTATTTTTATTGTTATTATTTTCAGAAAAAAACATCAAAACTTAATAAACTGACACAAGATAGTTTGACAGCTATGTTTTCAAATCGAGACCAAATTTATTTTAACAAAATTTATGCTCCTTTTAAAAATTATTACCGTTACGTAAACACTTGTCCAGTGGTGAATGAAGATTTTAAATATGATGATAACTTATATTAATATTTAAATATTCATTCTTTTAATACTCTAACTATTTCAATTTTACTAATTGATTTCTGCTTAATTTTCAAGACAGATTGAGCCTTTAGGCTTATGGAAATCGCCTATTAGCCCATATGCCAGGTCCCAAAAAAATATAATTTTGTTATCGCGATGAAACTTATGCATCTTAATCAGTATTCAAAAAATTTAACTTCACAAACGCTTAAATTACAAATCTTAAAAACCCATTCTCAGAGAGGAAAGATGTGTACCCTATATGAAACGTACATGCAACAATTCTAGGTTTTAGACAAGTAGTTTGGACTGTGTGGATGGTCCATTTGAGTGAGTGGTATTTGAAAAATCATGCCTAGTAGATGTTTAAAAAATGAAAATAATTAGTCTAGAAACCTCCCCTTGCAAGAAAATTCCTACAAATTGCAAAAGAGAAAAAGGTACAGAAATAATTTTAATTTACAGTACAGTCAACTCCCGATTATCCGTGGTAATGACTGGTTGAAGGGTTCTGGACAACCCGAAACCACGGTTAAAACAGAGTTCAATAAATTTAGTAAAACACAAAATAAACAAGTTTTAATTAAGAGTCCGCGGGTTTCCGATATTAATTATTTTTTATTGACCAAACCTCATTGGAATGAATAAACAGATCTTCTAGTTGAGTGAACAAGGAACACAATGAAAGGGGCCCCGTAGAAAAAAAACCAAGGTCAGGTGTTCTTTTGTTTGACATCGGGCAACCGGGAAGGGCGAGAAGGGTGGGTAGGGTGAGGGGGAAGAGGGTCCGGGACTGGTTGAGGAGGTTAGGGTCACTTGGTATAATTTATTCAAGATAAGAGCGCTTACAAAAACAGATTATGGTAAACAGTTATGGTTCATCTTTTTGTCTAATTGGTAAAAATTGAAGAACAACCAATTGTTCAAAGTGTATGCTAATTATTGAATTCAACTAATAAATCTATAACTTAGTCAAATAAAATTTTATGTTACTTTATCAAACATTTCTTGAAATGCAAAACAAATGCATTTTGAAATGTGTGGTTTAGCTAATACAACACAAAATTATTAGGGGTCACTGAACGGCACACGAATCAGAGCGATAATCACACACTTAACTATATAAATAGGACCTTTCTTGGTTTCTATTTTTAGCACATCCCGGCAAGTGACCAGTTGTTTATAGCAGTCAAGGTCATTACTCCGCCATTGCGCCTCATCCCTATCCCACACCGATTCGCCACACCATCGCTCTGACTTGTTCCTCCCTGACCACATGACTACGATCACAACTACGCCACCAAATAATTTACGGATATTAAATTACAAATTATGGAAATTTCATGTTTCATTGTTTTTTCCATTGATAAATCAAATAATAATTAGTAAAGAGATTTCTTCTAAAGTAATTTTAATACATAACATTGATAAATGATGGCATTGTTGATTAAACTGAGAAAATAAATCAAATTGAAATTGACTTTTTGTAACCCGGTTTAACCTGTCCCCGGATAATCGGGAGTTGACTGTACTAATTTGTGGGTACGTCTAGTTTATCAACAAATTTATTAAATATCATAAAATGGATTTTAATAATCATAATATAAGTAATTGAAATAAAATGTGAAATAATTTACCAAACAGTCATTCACTAGAGCCTTACAAGTCCCGTTGGTTGTCGCTCCATAGACACAAGTTTCATTAAAATCACAACTGATGCATGGATCTCCCAATCTTGAGCACTCAATATTACTTGGGCATTGGCTTTCTCTCTGAAACACAAGAGAATGCACTCTTAAAGCACGTTTTTTTATAAACTTCTTTCTTTCTTTTTAAAAAAGAGGTTGGCGGACCTCTTTTTGCCGTACTTTAAAAGTCCCGTCCGCATAGACTATTGACTGTGCGTGGATTGTATTAGACACAATAAGGAGGTGAGCCGCTACAGTACAAGGTGAAAGGTACTGATAAAAGTCATTGGCAGAACACTGATTCAAACCCACGACATGGCTGCCATGGTCCCGAAGTCCGGCGCGCTAACCACTACGCCACCGACTCACACTTGTTAATTTACAAAGCATGTTTAAACTGTAACGAATAGACCTACCCGTACTTTAGGACTTTATGGAAATTAGGTAAATCTTTGAAAGTTGATCAATAGCTTAAAGAACAAAAGATAAAATGTATCATCTATACATATTTAATACGCGACATGGTTTTTTGTACAAGGAACTCCTCCCACAGTTTTTAACCGATTTTGATGATTTTTGTGTCATTGGATAGAGCTCGGCGTGAAGTTGTTTCTAAAGGAAATTGGTCAATATCCATTTAAAAGGAAGGGCCCTATTTGTAATTTTCCCATTTGGTTAACATTGGTAAGGAAATTATTGATTTTCAAGTTAACAGCTGTTAAGTGTAAACACCGTACATCAGAAAAAGTACTATTCACACGAAAGAGGTTATGTTAAACCACGGAGTATACCTGGTAAACAAACTGCATTAAGAATGCACATGAAAATATTTTGAGCAAAATTGTGAGCGTTTCACAAAACTGTAAAATTAACTGAGTGGTCTCAAATTAAAGGTTTCGGCCAAAGGGACTGGCTAAAATAACGACATGTCAAAAAAGCTATGAGGAAAAGATAAATAACGTAAAACGTCCTCCAGAAAAAAAGCATGGAGATACAATATCACATTAACATCAAAATAACATCACAATGTCTGTTTTGGTTTGATTTTAAAACGGAAACTAGATGACGCTAATAAGTGAAGACGATCTTTACATTAATTATAGCCTACTATATTATTTTTTTACGTTGCTATTGACAAGAAAACCTGCTAGAAGTGCCACTGTATGTTGAATTATTGATTCATTATATTTATGATTGAAAAATCAAGAAGAAATCTTTGTGGTTGTTCAAAGTGTATTCTCTAAGATATTTGAAATGGTTTTTGTGAAGACGTTATGACCCTATTTAGAAAATAAGAATCTATTGTTAAACAATAAACAATACAGTTTCAGGAGAAATATGTGTACAACTGACGCAATCTGCGACCATTAGCCTATTAATAAACTTATACGACAACCTTGATGTTGTGGGAGAGCAGTTATGTATATTTTATGACATGACTAAAGCATTCGATCTTATCTCACATGACATACTTCTCAATTAATTATTAAATATGGGGATAAAGAATGGACCTCTAAGATGGATAGCTACTTACCTAGGGGACAGAAAACAAATAGTTAGTATTAGACACTCAGTACAAGATGGTTGAAGTTGTCACTATCGTTCTGCCATTTCAAGTATAAAGAAAATTTAATAGTTTTAAAATTCATAGTGTAAACGTTGATGAACAGTATTGAAAGAAGATTAATTGTGACAAATGGGTGCTGTTTCATCTACATTCATCTACAGTAGAATTCTTACTAATTGTATTAAATTGAATTATTTGTAAAGGCAGCTGTCTACGGGCTTCGGCCCGTAAGCGGTAGGCCTATTAAGTTAAATGAAATACAAGGGTCATCTGGGTAAAATGACAAAATAACTTACATTAACTACACGTAACAAAGTAGATTACTGTACTCTGTTGTAGGCATGAAAAAGAAGTTTACAAGAGTTGTTATGGAAAATGAAAATGTCTCTGTTGTAGTAAATGAAATTGTTTATAAATATAGAAACTAAATTGCTCGATTTCGAGCAACATGTACAGTAGTTCAATGTTTAATAGTTCTTTCATAATTTATAGTCAATAAAAATGTGAAAAATGATTGTGTCTGCCACAGGGGCCATTACAATTTTAGGGTCTTTTTTAGAAGAGGGCCTCCACTATTAATTACCAGAAACCGAAAAGGTTATTACCAATGTTTTGTTGGATTAAAAGGGCTATGGATAGACGGAAAACATGTACGTTGTGCCCACCGAATGTTCTATTAACATTTCAACTCCTTGTAAACCGTTACCTTATTGTACTTGCGTGATACCAAATGTAGTCAGTCGGTTGACCACTATATGGTTTGGTGGTTAGCTTAAGATAGGTTAGATTTTAGAGTCGTAGTAGAAGAGTAGTTGACATCATAATGTTAAATAAAACAAAACAACCAGTGTCCCAGAAGTCTCAAAAAAACTAATACCGCGCAAGTCCAACCAGAACAGTAATGAAGAGGTGATATAAGATAACACCTGACAAGATAAGGCCCAAGGACTGGATCTGATATCCCATATTCGCAATGTAGGTGATATTTTCCATTCTATGCGACTCCCTTTTTACTATGAACCCATTTTTAAACAATTAATTTGAATATGACAAATTTTATTAGAGGAGGACCTCCTCTAAAAAGACCCCACTTTTAAGTAATTAAGTGTCACAGGATGAACTACAAAGGATCCTTTGCAATGGTATCTTGTATCTTTTGATTTATACCACCCAGGCTGGCAGCTACGGAGAGAATTGTTAGGCCAAAAATCACTTGGGGCTTAGGTGCCACAGGAGTAAGGGAATTACACAGTTCATAATTAAATTTTAAAATCAAATGAAAACTGTATGAACTTTTTAAAATGTGTTTAGTAATGAACTGTCATATGGTAGATTGAATAAGATAAATAGATAGGTTAAAGGCCTATGTATCATTCAATTGGCACAATCTATAGTGCTCGCCTTTGAATCCAGAGGTTGCCAGTTCGATTTTGAGTTAGTAGCTTTTTAAAGATTCGATTCTGGACCCAGTTGCCATTTGTCAATGGGCTAATTAATGATGCTTTCTAACAACTGGTCGATACAAGATACTGTAGTAACAAGACTGGGGTTTAGACCGTTTCCCGTCAAAACGTAAAAAAATGCCACTGGCGTAGATAGACACGTAATAACAAAACTCCTTTTATAACTTCCTACCGTCTTAACTGCAAAACAAGAACCGAAAGGACCTCGAGACTGAACAGCACAAGTGGCTCAGCAACCACACACTGAACACAAAGTTGAATAAAAATAACGTTCATCTATAAATAAAAATGTTAAAAATAAGGTCTAACGTAATAGTTTTCTTTAAACTGATGTGTTTATTAACGATCTCAGTTAAAAATAATCTAAAAAAGTAGAGGATTATGTATAACAAACAAGTACCTGAGAGTATTATGAAGTCTTAAATGGTATAGCGTATTCTAAAAGTCATACTCAAAATCATATGATGTTATAAAAAACTCATAGCTTAGACTACACAAAACATAGATAAACCTTTGGTACATTATTATTTTGTTTATATTTTGTCTATAAAACTATTTGGGAAAGAAAGAAAAAACTGTAATAAAAAGAAATAAAAGGTGACTTAAAAAGATTATAAACTTACAGCTTTATTTTTTAAACCCATGGTTAGGTCAGGCTGAGGAGTAGATGTGGTGACTTCAACTTTTGTCCTCTGTAATGACATATCTCCGTGTTCTTCTTCTAGAAACAACCAAAAGATCGAAGGTTTACAATAAAACTGAAAACTATTTTAAAAATTGGTTTCAGCAGAATAGCACATTAGCTTTAACTGATAATGTGCCTGAGAAAGGCATACAATATTGAGCAGTTTTCTCATCTTAATAAAATTGCAAGGATTTTATTTTATTTACATGCTCCAATACAGTAAAGAAATCCATTGAGTAAGTTAAACTGGTTTTTTTCATTCACTTCATTTTTCAATAAATTATATTCTACAGACTAAATAAACTTTTTTTAATGAGTATTGTGAAATATAATGGAACATTAAAACATACTTTAAGTTAAATTAACAAACAGAACACGATTAACAACAAAATAACAGCATACCATACCAATTTATAACAATAACACATTTAATAAATAAACAAACCTATCTAAATTAACTACATAAATGTCATTGTTCATGCAGTATTGCCAGACATTTGGCTTTAAATACACTTTTAGTATAAAATAATGTAGTATGTCAAGAGTCCTTAGCAATAAATATGTTATAAGACCTCATCACCCGGTAAAGGGGCGAGGACGCATGCGCGAATAAGGGTTCAAGAAGATGGAAGAGAGAAAAGCAACTTGGTTCTGCTGTTAAAATTTGGCACGCAAAAGATGCGTGGAATGGATCACCACTTTTAAAAAAAGTGCTAAAATCCGATATATTAGATATCACCTTTCATCCACAAAGTCTGTCGGACATAACGGCCCCCGATGGTGATACTGCAGACTCAGGCGAGACTATAATTTGTCTTGACTGACAGTTCAAAACACCAATGATTTAATTTGAATCTCCATACAATCGAGATCCAAAATATCTCACTCTAGTACTTTTGGGTTGACAATTGATTTTTTTACGATTTTTTTATCATGCGGTTACCTCCGTCCTCTTGGAAACCCCAGCCCTTTTAAAAGTTATGTAGGCTAAATATTTTTTTGTGGTAGACTATGGCTATTTTCATTTCTTTAGGAACTGTAGCCTGTGTGAGGGATGAGTTGATGATGTCTAGGAGGGGGTCAGTGATTTTTTCTTCACAGAATTTCAAGATCTTGTTAGATATGTCATCATTTCCGGCTTATGATTTTGGTGGGAATTTTTTGAAGGTGTTTTTTATATCTTGTCGGTTGATTGGGGAGAAGTTTTCCAAGGCCGGAGTGTTGTTTCCTCGAGGCTGAGGTGTTGTGTGAGGTGGGGTCAGAGTGGGTTGAGCCGTCCTCTGGGTATCAGATGTGTGGCTTCCTCCTATTTTGATGAAATGGTCATTGAAGATGTCACCGATTATTTTAGGGTCC
Source organism: Neoaliturus tenellus (assembly GCA_030545055.2). NCBI lineage: Eukaryota > Metazoa > Arthropoda > Insecta > Hemiptera > Cicadellidae > Neoaliturus > Neoaliturus tenellus. The sequence goes on from CM061533.1 coordinate 110,395,093, forward strand.
AATATGATCTGGTTGTTAATGTGTAGAGTCAGTTTCTCTCCTTTGTTTGCGTGGATTTGGCGTTCTTTGTTAATAATTTCCCATACTTTTTTGTTTTTGTTTTCAGTTGTGTTTATTTCATTTTGGGTGGAGATTCTTATTTGATGGTTGATTTCCCGGTCGTATATGGCTTTCAGTCGGCTGTAGATGGTCTTGTCTGCATTGCATCCTGTCATGGGATGTCATGGGATCCTGTCATGCATTGCATCCTGTCAATTTGTCTTGGGCTATATTCACGATATTTTTCAGTTTAATCAGGTAACTCATATACAACAACACTCGTAACAATAAAAATATTAACTTACCCTTACACTGACTATAGAAATACAACTACTCACCCTTTTACTCCAGATAATTTATAAAATGTAACCTATTTCTACTGACACCATTACTATAACAACCCTCTTTACAAAACTAACATAGTAGGCTACTTACTTGATAGGCCCTTCTACTACTCAGTTGCTGGATGTCTACATAGAGGAGCACACTTTTACAATGAGTGAGCTCAATTCATGAAGAGGGAAGAGGACCTTGTCACCGCGAAGAACTTTGAGAAATAACTTACACTCAATCGGATCATCCCACTCTATCGGATTGTAGAGAAGATGCCGTATTGTAAATCGTAAAACTGATTATAGTGTCTAGCAAAACAAATCTGAAGGAAGTTTTGATGTAAAAAATGGATGTTTTTTAATATACTACTGTACTTGTTATTTATTTTCATTTGTTGTGCCAAGTTTAATATTGTTAATATTGTCAAGGGAATATTGTTTGGAGTAGAAGTGAAATTCACCATGTAGAGGTTCTGCGTACAAAACATTTGCCACACAGAGGGTGATTTATAGTATCAGGTTAATCGAGCCTAGCTCTTTGGTTTTAATTCAGTTTTGATATAGTGTCATGGTAATAAAGCTATTAAATTTCCACAAACAACCAACTATACCTCTTCACAGTTAACAGCTGTTTCAAAAGGTCTGCTTAACATTACTGTTAATTTATTTTTGTATACATTTCGTTGTTATTTTGTTACCAAAATAGCAACCCATAAAATCAATGTTAAAAATTACGATTTTTAAACTTAAATTTAGACCAAATTAGATTTTCCTGGGATTGAGGCTGTTTCTAAACTTTTTTTGGGCCAAAACACTCTTAAAGGCCAAGTTTAAGCAAAATCTACCCGCTAGATTTTGAGATCGTGGAACACATACACATCCCTTCAGACATTGCTTGTATTATAGTATAGGATAACGATGTTACTAAAATTTCTTATGTTGTGGTTGCGAGTACAGTTTATTATTTGTTAGGTGAAATTTGCATCGCTACTTATTGAGAGTTCTAGGGAATTTATGAAAATTTGTTACTGTACATAAAAGGAATTTGCTATACCAAGGGTTGTTTTATTGAGGTTCGACTGCAGTAACTTAAAAAAAGATGGTTTATAATCTAGCCTATCATGGCTAAAACAAATTATTTATAAGCTAATACCTATATAGGGCCTATATTTTTTGACATCAGGCATTTATTAATAGGCTACACATTAGGTATAAATTCCTTTTCATAATGTACCCGTAGAAGCGCTATCGTAAGCCAAGATTGGGCAAATATTTCACAGTGATCAAGTCCCCCACGGTTGATTCAGCTCCACGAGGTAATTGGGAAGCTATAAGACCTGTTTCACTCCCTGGTTTGGTTCAGACAGCTAGTAATGGCGCAACTATGTCAATCACATAGTTGCCTACTACTCATTCAAACTATAGTTAACACTTTTGTTGCTAAGGACGTCTTAAGACGTCCAAGATCCACTCGCGGTTAGCGCAGGACGTCCTAGGACGTCCTCATGTAAGGTTAAGTTTATGGAGCCAGTATATTCTGCGCTTTCATCGTAGGGAGTTGAAACTTCGTCAGCCCTCGGGGGACATGCTGTAGGTTGACGTCATCATTATAGCTTGCACTTCCTACGCGTCTAGTTGGTGGCACTCGTGGCGGCAAGCCGGCGAACCTTCTAGTGTAAACAGAGCAGTCCGCCACATGCTACCGTTGTGTTGTATGTTGCGTGTGCAGTTTCTATGATTGTTAGTGTGTTTTTATGCATCACGTGTGATAATGTAAATCATCTAAAGACGTCTAAATCTAAAGACGTCTTATCTCATTCGTCTAAAGACGTCCTTTAATTTTTCTTTTTTTTCACATGTGAATGATGCAGGTGTTAACATAATCGGACTTATAAGTGACTACAAAGAATAAAACTTGATAAAATACAAAAATAAACTTGTTATCAACAACAAAATGTTATGAATCCACCCAATGAGGCTGAAAACGTCTTTAGACGTCCTAACCTATGTCGTCATCCTGCAGACCGGAAATAGCTGAAAACAAGTTTTTTTCATCGTATCTGAACGTCAATTACCATAAGGTATGTAAATTGACAGTTAAATTATTTAGCCATATAGCAGTGCTTAAATAGACTTTTAGCAGTCAATGTGAGCATATGTTTATAAAATGTAAAAAGAAAAATTATAAATTATACTTTTATTAAATCCCTGCACTTTTTAGTAAGTTTAGAGAGTTAGATGCCTAGTAACTCTTTTGACAGCATGCTTCAGAACATGAGAATAGAGTGACAAAAACTTTTAGGAAGCACACAGAACCAATCAGTACTATGAAGTATAAGTTCATTGGTACTACAAGTTATATATTTTCTTAAGCAACTCTCCCAAAACAAACTTTTCCTACATCCCCCGATTTAAATTTAATAGGCCTACTGCTAGAAGCTTTGAGATAGAGAATGGTGAAGGGATGTAATAAGTTAAGTGTAAAGAGTCACCGAGAGAATCAAGAAGGCAAGAAGATTGGCAATTTGACTGATTATTATCCTACAACATCCTAGTACGGTAGTTATTTACTTATTTATTTATTTTTTATTTTTATTAATTGACAACAACGGTAACTATGCAGTTTAGGTGACACCTCTTAAAAATTGAATATTTTTGTGCCAAACTATCCCAAATTACCCCCTGATTTTGAAAATGATAATTTTTTTCCGCGGAAAAAGTCGGAAAATGCCGGAAAATCTGAAAAACCGGAAAAACATTTTTCTAGCGAAATGGGGTAAGTGGGTATTCAAAATGACCGGAAAATCGAGCTAACCACAATCGTTCAAGAAATATCAAAATCCGTCCATAAATAACGAAGTTATCGCCGGAAAAGCGGTGGAAATTCGGAAACTGGTTAGTGACAATTTTATTCAAAAATACGTCAAGTGGGTACTCAAATTAACCGGGATGTTAAGCTGATCACAAATATGTAAAAATCATTTCGATCCGATTTTAAATAAACCGGAAATTGCAGGAAAAGTGTTGGAAAAGCCATCAGATGAACTATTTTTTTCATGCAGTACTTAAAGTATGCCATGTGGGTACTCAAATGACGCAGAATTTCATGTAGAATACGAACATATATATATTACTTGAATACAACAATTTAGTACGGTAGGGAATAAAAAAAAACATTTAGAAATCAAATAAAACTAGGCCTCTACCCTGAAACTCATATGCTTCAAACTTAGCGAACTAACTTTGTTAACAGTGGTTATTGATGTAGCCTAAAGTGCTATAGTTAGCCTTATAGAGAGTACTATATGCATATTTAAAAACTTATATTTACATATTATAGCCTAGTGTAAAATGTGTTATTATAGGTAACATAACCTAACTAACCTAACCTAACCAAGGTCTGACGATCATATGAGTCATATTGAGCAAAGTTTTATATGGAATAAAACATACCAAGTTAGTACTCACATGGTTAGGTTAGGTTAGGTTAAGTTAAGTTAGGTTAGGTTAAGTTAGGTTAAGTTAGGTTAGGTTAGGTTAGGTTAGGTTAGGTTAGGTTAGTTATGTTACCTATAACATAATATTTGATACTAGGCCTATATGTTAATTTAAGTTTAGGCTATACATCAATAACAACCACTTTTACCACAGTTAGTATTTCATTCAAGAATATGAGTTTCAACAGCGTCCGGTTTTATTTTATTTCTAAATGTTTAATTACTATTTTTATTCCTCACTAAATTGTTGTATTCAAGTAATATATACATATTCGTATTTTACATGAAATTCCGCGTCAATTGAGTACCCACATGGCATACTTTAAGTACTGTAGTATGAAAAATAGTTCATCTGATGGCTTTTCCAACACTTTTCCTGCAATATCAGGTTTATTTCAAATCGGATCGAAATAATTTTTACATATTTGTGATCAGCTTAACATCCCGGTTAATTTGAGTACCCACTTGATGTATTTTTGAATAAAATGGTTGCTAACCGGTTTCCGCATTTCCACCGCTTTTCCGGCGATAACTTCGTTATTTATGGACGGATTTTGATAATTCTTGAACATTTGTATTCAGCTCGATTTCCCCGTCATTTTAAGTACCCACTTGACTTATTTTGGCAAAAAAATGTTTTTCCGGTTTTTCCAATTTTCCGGCATTTTCCGACTTTTTCCGCGGAAAAAAACTATCATTTTCAAAATCAGGGTGTAATTTTGGACAGTTTAGAACAAAAAAATTCAATTTTTAAGAGTACCACAACAACATACATTAGGTACCGTACGCATTTTACGTTGCCTATACCTAGTTAAAGTGTACCACTAAAGATAATTGTAACAAAAAATTTTTAATCTGAGAGTTTCTAAATCTCTTGAAAAATTCTTCAGATGTGTCCACGGTAACACTAAAGATTATAGGTACTGGACCATGTTATCAACAAATAGGCTTAATGCAGTGATAGAAGTTTAGACTGTGAGTTGACTGTGATGTTGTGGGAAGTATTGAGAGTTCAGTCAAGATAACTTATGGTTATGAATGTTATAAAAGTTGCCAATGAGTCACCAGTGCTCAACAGTAGGTCAACTTAATTTTAAGTATCAAATCCAGTACTGGCTCAAGGTGGTGAGGTATCAATAATACATTGAGTAGGCTGAATACCTATGCTAAGACCCACTTTACGCACGCGACAAACACGTGACCATTTAGTTGCGACTTTGTAAACTTAGGCCACCTCCGTTTTGGAAAGCCTATTGCAGAATGCTTAATAACATGCGAAAAAAGCACTCATATAGACAGGGTCATTAGAAGTTCATGCATCCAGTCGATAAATTCCAGCTCAAGACAAAAACGTCCCTACAGAAGGGGCATAAAATGTACAATGACTCATCACATGTAGGCTAGGCCTACAATTTGTCTACCTACAGAAAAAGAATTCCAACTGATCAGATAAAAAAAAACATAAATAAATTATAAAGCTGTTACTGTATGGTAAAATATCAATTTAAAGACTTTTAATCAATTTGGGGTATTATAAAGCCTAATTTGAATTCAGTATAACCTCACCATTTTGGGATGCCGAAGTTATCGCCAAGGAGATAAACAGTAATAACAAATAATTAATAAAGGGGAATGAAAATTCTAAACAAGCCATTTTATTAAAACTTATGAATTGGGTTTACTTTTTAAGATAAACATTTCCGCAAAACTCATTACTGTTGGAAAGTTAAATGTATTCCATCACTTGTCACCACCACTTGGTTTCAAAACAAAACAAAACTTCAAATAAATGTCAGAGTCGTCGTCAGCTCCGGCTCCAGCTGACTATTCACTATTGGTGCAGACTACAGGCAGACTGAGAGTAGCAAAACTTAAAAATATCAGCATTGACTATGGATACTATACAGACCTCTCAAGATTACGGTGCCCGCGTTGCAGCATTGACTTTAAAATAGTCAATGGTTGCAGACAGCTCAGGTAGTTCCAGGGTCCCGTCGCCAGATAGCAGAATGGGGTAATTTGAAAGTTATCTTGGTAATTTTTCTGAATATTACCCTCCCAGGAGGATAAAATTGTGTTGCTGTACCCTTACCGTCGAGAAGAGGAAACAGGATTGGGGATATTTTATTTCGGTTGGTTTAGGATTTGGCTATCGGGATTGAGTGACGACTTGAACTTTGCTAAGTCATTATTTATATTTTGCGTTCTAGTACTATCTAGTTTTTCCATTTAAAAAGAAGTAATAAAATAATTTGATATATTGTGCAACGAAGAATATCACTCTAGAGCTAGAGCGCCGGGGGAGTTGTAAATTAATACCCAAGTCATACAGAACCATCTGAAGGAAGATGAGTAATGTTCATTTACAAGTTTGTGATGTATAATCAAATACCTCTAGCATTTTATCTCTAGTCTCTATACCTGAGACCTTGGTTAATTGGTAGTATATAAAAACTTTCAATATCCCATATGACACTGTGTCATTTTTCTTAAACTAACAACTCTAAATCGACTGACGCTAATTTCAATGTAGCCTTTATCCAGAAGTAACGTTTTTGGACCGGAAGTCACCTATTATAATACAACCTAAACTTTTTATGACATTTTGGGTTTCTACACTTAATTTTAAGATAACTTCACAATTTAATTAGTGCCCATAATCCTAAAGGTTTGGGTGATAATGGCCATGAAAGTTGAATTTTCCCCATAAGAATAACCTGCGGATTCAAGATTCAAAAAGTCTTTATTTATCATATTGGATACAGTTTATATACATGAATAGTGTCAAATCCATTGTAACTTACTACCAATATTAGCCATAAGAAACATTTTACAATACATTACAAAATACAATTCATTATTTAAAAATTGAAATTAATAAATTCTTCTATAATTTAAGGTGCAAAATCAAGTAAGAATGATTTTTTAATAAATTTAGCTTTGTCTTTTTTAATCTTTTAGAAAGTTAGAGAGTTTTCAAAAAAAGTTTCCAATAGGTATATGAAGTATAATTTTTTTTTAAGTTCAAGTCTTAGTTGTTCTTTAGCTAAATCATTTTTGCCCCACGTATTATAATTATTAACAGGTAAATCTTGTGCATCAGAAATTTGGAAAATATTTAATCGTTTCAAAAATGTATAAGGCGTGAACCGTAAAAATTCTCATCTCTTTAAAATAAGATTTGCCGGACGGGTTATATTTTAATTTATGTATTAATCTGATTGCTTTTTTTGTAGTGCAAAAATAGTTTTTAAATTCTTTGCTATTGTCCCTCCGTAAATACTAATTCCATAGTCAATATGTATGATATGAGCATATGAGGATGATATACAATTTTAATAAATGATTCATCACAAAAATATGACATTGTTCTGGACAAATAGACCACAATATTTTTTCGTTTGTTAAATATTCAATATTTTTATTTCATCCTACATTTTCATCGATTCTTAGACCCAATAATAGTTTTGAGGTTTTAACTTGAGCAATGGCATTTTTATCTATAGTTAACTTTATACTTTTATCATTTTTGTTTCTTTTTAATTTGAAAAGAATAAAATTCGTTTTGCTAGCATTAAGTGTTAAATTATCATCTATTAAAAACTTATTCAGACTTTTGAATTCTGATTAAGCAGAAATTTCTAAATGAGTAAAGGATTTCCCAGTTGTGTTAAGATTAATATCGTCTGCATATATACTTAACTTACTACCAGGGTCATTTAGAGAATTTGGAAGATTCTTTAAGGTAACATATAAATTAAAGAGGGCCAAGAATAGATCCCTGTGGGACACTAGATAAAATCTTAAATAAATCAGATCTTGTTTTTTGGATGATGTTATTTTTTGACAAAGTTGATATTTCCACAAATTGGCAGAGTTTCTCTAAGTATATATAATTTAAACCAACTGAAAGTGACTCCTTTAATACCCAAATTATCAAGTGATCACCCTTATCTAGTGAATTTATCACTGCCACAATGAAACTAACGACTGATCTACCAGCACGGAAACCATATGTTGTTCATTATCAATTAGTTCATACTGGTTTAAGAAGCTCTTCATTCTGTTGTAAGCTTCTTTCTCACATACCTTTGAGATTGCTGGGAGAATTGACACTGGCCTCTAGTTTTTGAAATATCTTGCCTGGAGTTTTTCTTAAAAACTGGTACAACTCTAGCAATTTTAAGCTCATTTGGAAAAATTCCTGTAAAAAGATGATGAATTAATTTGGTGCATTATAATGAATTGATCTTCTCCTTCACATAAAAAAAATTTTAACTGATAAATCATCATAGCCAGATGTTGTTTTATTATAGGGTTGTATGATAGTAATTATTTCGCTGTCAGTTACTGGTTCGAAATAAAATTTTGTATGCCATATTTTTTTGAAGAGGTGCCCAATGTAGTATTATAAAGATAATTTGAATGTAACTTTGAAGATTTTGAAAAAAATGAGTTAAATATATTTTTTATTTTTTTAAAATAATTATTTTATTGTTAACTTTCAATGAAATATTTTCCAGTTCTTTTGGTTTTTCGCCATTAAAAACTTCCTTATTAAGAGTCTGCAGTACCTCTGCCATCTCGATTTTTAGTTCCATAAGAACAATGTTAATTATAGGTGTCTTTGAAACACTTTATCTCGATAATCTTGTAACGGATTTGCATGAAACTTGAATACGTTCACAATAATGGTATGGCGGTTCACGTGACGTGGATAAAATTTTTAATAAACCTCCTAAAAATGGCTTAACATGGTTTAAAAATGGTGATAATATACATTTTGTTATTAATTCGTTATCCGAGTGGATAATATTTTAAATTAATTTTCAATCACGTCTAATGAAAGACATTATGGTAACATTTAAAATGACATCAAGTTTGTAATTTTCAGACGAAAAACAAAACCACAGTAATGTTTCAAATTTAACATTGCTCTTATGGGACAAAACACCGAAATGGCGTAGGTACTGCAGACTCTTAATAATCGACCATGGTGTTTTTGAGATGTTTGATGACCGTTATTTTTTTGTTTTGTTATAATATTCTTTTTAGTTTTTAAAAGATTAAATTTACATTTACTTTGACGAGTTTTAAGTTCTTTGCATTTCTTATCTTGATTTCTTGCACGCATACTAAGCCTAACAACAGCTTCCTTCTCTTCTCTTAACCTAGTATTCATCCAGCAATTCTTTTTGGGGAAAATTTTCACATCCATTAAATATGAAAGTTTTTAGCTAAACAAACATGTTCAAGCAAGAAAATGTCTTTGTAATAACAAAACTCTAAGGGCATTCTGATTCTAATGATTTAATTAAATTTACCAACATGTACAAAAATCGTTAGTTGTTGGACTAATATGTAATGTATGTGTTTGCATGGCACTATATCCGGGTCTAAAATATTCAAATGCAAACATAACTTACAATGCTCTTTGAAAATGTAATGTAACGCTATGGTCATGTTTTATATTATACCAAAACGGTAAAATTATTGGTACACTAGCCTTAATAAACTGAAAATTTCTCTCACCTTGTCCCGCCAAAGTATACAAAAATATTTTAGAGTAGTCATAACTAAGAAGTATGTTTGAAATATTGACTTTTACAAGTGAACGTGACGCCGTGGACTGAAGCGGCTCATATCTCAGTAGCGCTGGCGGAGCGCTGACGCATGGAGCGGTCGGTGAATGATGACGTCATCATCAGCACAAGGGGCGGGCTCATTTGTAACTATGGGGACCGCCAATACTTTGTTTACCGTGTTATCTGGCTCTGATGTTGAGTTATAGTGTCTCCGAAACAGTTGGATCGTATCGGAAACTTGCGAATAAATATGTATCTCCTATAAATGAATGTCCTGCATTATTACCACCAACGGTACTTAGCTTTAATATTAAAATATTTCAGGTATAATAACTTATTATTGGTTTGAACAGTTTTTCTTAATAAAAACATTTGTATCTAACAATATGTCTCTGGTGCTGTAGATGCAAAGAAAGCAATATCGTAAAGATATGTTTTAAAATTATTATAATTTTACATATAAATTTGAAAATCTTTGTAAACTACAAAACAAACTAGAAACAAGCAAACTAACATGAATAAAGCAAAACAAGTATAGAGGTTTCTTGAGCCGATTATGAGGCATTTTCTCTTGAACAAACAAACGAAGTTACATTGTAGGCTAAATTCCAAGACGGGTTCGGAATACATGAATATCAATCGTTAAGGAATAGAGAAGTTCATGGATACCTAGGTTTTACAAGAACACAATATTTTACTTCCGTAAAAGTTACTTTTGTTTATTTCACTGCAATGACGAGTTAAGTTGATTAAATACATTTTAGAAGTTAATACACATTTTTTAGATAGTTTTGTTCAGATTTTGTTGTGTTTTAAACCATTTCTGAAGTACGAAAAATTGTTTACTTCCCAGATTAATCTACTAAACATGACGAATGTTTTTTAAATTTTTACGCTTTTTAATAACTTTATATTTCTGTAACCAAAATTCATGCATTCTCTTGCTTTCTAACTTTTTCTCTAAAACAGCTTAAAACTGTTAAAACTTCAATAATATTCATATTTTAATATAATGAACCTCTTACTCGGCTTACTGACGGGATGGGCTCGTTTGCTACCCCACTCACTACAAGCTCATTCGCTTTGCTCACTCGCACCCAGGTCGTAAATAAAAAAGTCAACTGTCTGTATAAGTAGGATGATTATTTGCACGGCTTGGAATAGAAAAACAGCGTTTCTTTGAACTCTCTACCGACCTCTTAATTAAGGTATTATTCCTGACCAAAAGACAAGTCCAAATATCATATTTAGAATTTCCTAAACTCCATAGTTAACCATAAAGCCGCCATTTTGTACTTTTTAAAGAATAATTTTTAATTTAAGAACGGTTCTTTATAAAAAGTTAAAACTTAGTATACAGCTTTCAGAGGCATAGGTCTAATTAAAGAAAAATAATGATTTTTTAAAAATTAGTATTAAAATAATGGCGGCTGTTTAAAATCTTTAACCTTAAATTACGTAAAAACTACATAAGGTAGCAAAGTTTTTGTTCCTGTGTGTTTTTTAGACAGTTTAATTTAAAATTCAACGATGTTAAAACTATGAAAATCAGTTTGTAAATAAACAAGATAGAGTGATTTTACGGAGCCAGTCACGGTCGCACCGCTTACCCGGGAGCAGTTTTGGTTTGAGATCCATTGTTGTGCTGGCGTTGCGGCTGCGCTTTTCGCGCAACACGCTCAGATGCGTGACTTTTTTTTATTAAAATCACTCTAGCCCCCTTATTTATGAACCATTTAAATAATCTTTACATCGTTGGATTTAAAATTAAGTTTGCTACAAAGTACATAAAGACATAAACTTTGATTTAACTGTGAAGTTTTGGAAAATTTTTAATATGATTTTTTTGCTTGCATTTATGTCAGCAATAATACCTCAAGAGGTCGGAGAGAGTTTAGAGACACCATGTATATTTTTTTAAACTTATGGCTATGACATTAAGATCTGTTTCCTCAACAGATCCAATATAGGTTGTAGAAGGCTATGTCCCCAACATGATTCGGTGTAGTCAAATAGACAATTATTTTAAATGTTAAAGTTCAACAGTTAGATGGTTCATCATAAGGCAGATGCACACACGTACACACAAATACTCGCACAACACATAACAATAAAAACTGATGGACCCGTCAAGCGCATGAATACAACACGCCATGTGGTTGTTTACCGTTTAGTCCAATATTTTATAATCGATTGACCAATGTTGGAGCTGTAAAAAACTTCAAAGATTTCAATATACTTCATTTATGGCTTTCAATGTTGGTTGAAAAACATCATGGTTTTCAAATAGTTAAAGTGCAGTGTGAGTGTTACTTATTATTTATATTTTATGCCAATAGAAACTACAGTCTACGACGACTGCTGGACTGAATAATTGTTCTTTCATCGTAAAGATTCTAAATAATGTTGTTTTTAAGTTACCGTTTTGGCAATAGAAAATCTATATATGTATTTCCAGTTGACTTTAAACAAGTAAAGGCAAAAAATCATAAGTTGGATGGTCAAGAGTGCCTGCCAATATCAAACCAGTTTGGAACAGTACTGAGTCCCTGATTCAAAGGTTCGAATATAAGTCAGCATACGGCAGGGTTATGTTATACGTGACAGGGATACCAACTTAGAAGATCTCAAACTTGAATTTCCCTCACGGGCAGTTTATCAAAGATTTCAGTTTGGATATTCTACTGTATACAAAATAATAGCAATGGGGGTACATTTTATTATTAAAACAACCACTTAAATTCTGCATAATTCTGCATTTTGAATTGTTAATTGTGTCTAACAAATCACTTTTTACTGTAATCGTGGCAAATTCATATATTATATTGAGGAAACAAATTTCCTTTACTGTAAGCAAGACACCCAAAGAATAATATTTTGTAATGCCGCTTGGTATTAGATTAATAGACAGTAAAACATATCTGGAGGTTTAGGCCGTAAATTTAGGAGATAATTATTTATTATCATTTATATCATCAATTTTACACTTTAAACATGTCAAAACACCGGAAAAAATATTTGATCCCATTTAGGTTAATTTTAGTTGGAAACAGCAATACAATATAGCATACAAAGTTTTTCTGTAACAAAACATGAACGTTGCACCGGAAGGGAGAAACTGCGCTGATGGATGATGACGTCACAGTTTGGTCCAGCCTGCCAAAGGCTCAAGGCTGCACTTGTAGTCTTGCACGGTGATTTCCCCAGGCCTGGTGTAGCAAGACTCCCCTGGACAGCAGTCTGAAGAACTCCAGCACTGACAACACACAGCAGCGACTCAAGTGTTTTATCTTATTTTAAAATTTAAAGTTGTAGATGCAAAAATAGTGTCAATTTTTTTCTTACGTTGTAACTAAAACGCAAAATTTTTAGTTTTTATTTTGGACAACTACTTTAAGGGCTATGGAGGTCAGAAGTATTGAAATCTATGTATTTCCGTTCAATTCTTGGAGGAAACATACTATTTCATCTTTAAAACAAAACATAACATTAATAAAATTTAATAAATAAATAAAATGAAAATATTTCACTGAAAAATACGTTTTATTTGATAAGATATAAATTGAATTGGTTATAAATTATGTCTTTTTGAAGCCAATAGACGCCAATTCAAATCCCAAAAATTCCATACAAATCCAATACATCTTGCAAGTACTCATTTTACAGTTCTGTATTTGGTGTGTCTTAATTAAAGAATAAACTCATAGTAGTTGTTTTAAGGAAAACATCTGGGGTTTCTTAAAATATGAATTAAATGAATGTATAACACTTCGAAACTTTAACTGAGGTAGTTTTGGAAAAAGTTCAAAATCTGATAACAAGCACTGTTTCCTACTGGCAAAATCTTTTTTCTGTTAAAGGATTTTTAATTTTTGTTGTTGCATATGGTGGTTTGACCATGAGGAATCCATTGGATATTGGACTTAATATTGGATACGGGACTAAATAAGTCCCATTACTGTGAAAATCCTGTTTCCTCATTGCAGCCCTTTGAATTTCCATTTTAACATTATGGAGCTATTTCAGGACAACTAAAGAAAAATAAGCTGATTCTAAAATAGGGGGGGTTTAGGCAAGCTAATAAACTGCAATTAATTGAGTTTGATATCAAATAACTAAACAGACTCGTTATTTTTCCTAAATTTTAATGTATTCTAAGAATTTTTTATCGTAAATTTGAATTGTCCTAAAGTCTCAACGACAACTTCTCTACTTAACATTTTGTAATAGTTCTAAAATATTTTCTAACTCACCAAACCAAAACCACAAACTCTTAAATTAGAGTCTGCAAGGTGTATGTTGACCAGAACTAAAATGAAGAAGATGACAAAGAGGTTCATTTTCGATCGTTTACCTAAGGTGATACCAAGGTGACTGAATGCTTTCAACCGAGAGTATACGATAACACAAAAGAAAATGTTGAAATGATAACCGTCAGGGACTATTAAGTTCATTGAATTGAGGCTTTATCTTTTGCAGTAAATATGCAAATGAACGTGCAATCTAAAAAGTACTTTAGATGAACAAAAATACTAAGAATTGAACAGGTTTTATTTATTGAGTTTTTAAGGAGTCATTAATTTGTTTTAATTTCTTTCAGTCTTAATCAAATTTCTCAAGATGTAAAAAATGCCTACTGTTGTTTGTAAAGTGCACATTTCCATTAAAAATTATTAACAGTGTTATAGATTTTAAAACGGACGAGTTAGCCTACTATCGTTCTTCTTTTATCCGAGACAAAAGCAATATTCTTAATAAAACGCTGTCAAACAGGCTTTGGTTTATTTATTTATCAACGACAGCAGCAAATTTTCAGAAGTATAACATAACAATGCATACAACATGAAAAATGTCAATAATAATAGACAAATATAGTAAAAATTTACAGTAGTGCCAGTGATTATATAGCAGTAACAATACCATGCACAGTATAGTTTTCAACACTGGGAGCAAGTGGCTTTTTTGGTGTGCAATTTTTAATATAAAGTTGTATTTTTTACTGTTTACATAATGTTTATAAAAAAACTTTGAATTTAATTATTCTGCCTATGAAAATAATTCTTTGTTTGAAGTTAATTGTTGGTGATGGTAAGAGTTTATGTTATTGTTTAGTAAATTTTGCTCATATTTTCCATCACTGATTAGTAAAACAAATTTATGACGTTTCGGGACCTGGAATCTGATCCCGTCTTCAGGTGGAAGAAATACCCAGAACATAACAAAGCTAGAAAAAAAAAACACAGAAAAGGCAGTTACAAAAATTAAATAATACACGAATAAATGCACAAAGCTTGAACAGAAAACTGTGAAAGCAGTAAAAAACAAAGTACAAAAAAAAATTAATAAATTGAACAAATACATTTCACCACTTAGGAGACAGCACATGGGAGGCATCAAAAAATAAAAATGAAAATGAATGAAACAATAAAGCAGTAATACTTAGCAAAAGGCTGACTTTTTAGGCCCTAGAACTTAAAGAAAATCACAGCTGATTTTTAGGTCCTAGGGCAAAAAGGTTACGTTTTGCACACTATTTAGAGATAATAATAAAAAAAAAAAAAAAAAAAAAAAAAAAAACAGCGCATTTCGTGCAGAATAATAAAAACTAGAGATCGCCTCCTGATCGAAATTCGATCAAAATTTCAGTTGATGAAGTTTAAAAACCTTTTATAAATAAAACATCTGTTCTTCCTGCTTTTCTAGTAGTTGTCTTTACAACAGCTGTGTAATGATTCAATTAATTCTCCTTTCCCCAAAAGAGTAACATTGGAACTTTGAAAGCTTGTGGGGGCGGGGAACTGGAGTCCGATGTGAATTAATTAGAATGTGATTCTGCTCATCTACAGGACGATACCTTTCTAACGGTATGTGCGGATTTATCCTACGATGCACACGAGCTGAGAAAAAGGAGGAAATGAAACATGCTTGCGTATTAATATATAGATTAAGACTTCAACTAAATTTATAAATTAAATAACTATGATTCATTAATTTATAATCATATCAAAATTAAAATCCATAAAATAGTTCATAATGTACTTTTAAGTACCTCTTTTTAATGAGAAAGATGCTTAAAGTAGCCTATTTTATCGACAGAACTATTTGTTCTATAATCATAATGGCATCCCAGAAATATAAGAGATGAATAATTTGTAATATACTGAATTTTTTTATGGAAAGCAATAACCAAATAAGAATGTGTGTTGAATTAATTATTTTTGTATTTTCAATCCTAGACATATATATGTTTTAATATTAAAGGGATGGATTGATATTTTTCAGATATTGGATAATCATTTCTAAGGATCTTTGAAAAATACTAACTGCCTTACCTAATATTGTTACCTATACATAATTTCACAAGTAGTATAATCAAATGTTACATAAAAACTTTAAAAAGTTCCACATTATCTGTTTCATATTTGTAGTTGCGTTAACGACTTCAAAAACGTCATATTTTCAACAAATTTAATTAATCCTCCAAGTTTTAATAATTATTAACTAAAAAATCTATAAAAAGCTTACTATATTGTTAATTAAAACAACAAAAGCTGACCATAAATAAAACAACCATATCATTTTAAAAATCTAAAAAGTTAATTAGTTGAGTTGAAATTGTTCCACCTATAACTTGTAACGCTATGTAGGTCACTGGAGCCAGGACTGGCTGCACGTCTGCAGGACATTAATATAAACGCGTATTTCAAAACATCCGCTTCGTTTGACAACAATTGCGCCACTAGTAGGTTTGCTATCTCTGTTATTGTTTCGGTTGATGAGTTTATATTATGTTACAATAACATTCTTGGAGAAAAATTTCAAGCTATCAATTATTTGTTACTTTGTTTGTAGGCTTTAGGTTGTAAAAAATCAATAGTGTATCTAGTTATAAGTTGTTTAATAAAACTATGTCCATAATATTTCTAATGGGTCTTAAGGGGTTTCTCATAACGTTTTTCAATTTTGTGACATTTAAACTAATACATCAATAAACATAAATGCATGTGTTTCATAGCACACCAGCTCAATTATAAAGTCTGATATAGTTTACCCATATGCCTAGTTGGTATATTTGCCAAAGAGCAATTTATGAACAACTAAAGACCTTATTATAAAAACATAAAATCAACCCTTAAAATTTTTATTTAAACAAATGGTAGAAGAAATAAATTATACAAAAGTAAGTTTGAATGAAGGAGAAATATCAAATGCCAAGTAGTGATACAGTATGTATAATTAGGCTGAGTTAAAAAAAATTAAAGAAAGGAGTGTATCCATTCGAACATTAGTACTGTACATTAACAATGCATAGGATATAGAGAAATTAACAATAAAACAAAAACTAAAAAAAAACATGAAAAATTTAATGTGAGAATAAAATGTAACTCTCAAGAGAAGTCTCATATCAAATTTAAGTTGAATATTCCTTGTGTATTTTTAAGGCACAGTTCATCATGTTGAAAGTAAATAGTTAGTTAGAGTAAACGTATAATAATATTGCTAATTTTCCCCATAATAAATTCATTGGAGGCACTTTTAGTGGTCCTTTCGTTGTTTACATTTTAGCAAACGTCTTTGCGCGTCTTAACTATCACGACTGGTCGATACAAGCAGATTTAACTACATATAGAGTGCTACGAAGATAGGGAAATTTGCTCCCTGTTGGTTGGCACCATTTTACCAATGATTCCCCCTGGTTCCATGGTAACCAGACCATTGTTAAAAAAAGAAAACAACAACAAATAATTGGATGTTATAAAAGTAAAATCGGTGATTTTTGAAGATTGTAGTGACCGATCAGAATAGCTAAAACTGGTAACTAAGGAAACAAGTGCAAAGTGTGGGATGGTTACCAAGGAAACAGTGGGAATCATGGGTAAAATGTTGCAAATCAACAGGAAGCAAAAAATTAACATGTGTTTATCACTCTATATCTATTAATTAATAAAATACAGAAAGCATGTTTCATTTAACTGATAAAACCTCATAAAACGATCAAAATCATATTCTATATAAATTAAGCACTTGTTGAATCCTTGCGACTGAGTTTAGACACAATTCGTCTACAATACGATGAGCAATGAAAGGAAACAATTTTATTTTATTTACATAAAAATTCAATTTATAAGTTAAATTTTTCTTTAAAAGCCATAACAAACAGTTCTAAACAAAATATATATTATGGTTGCAGAAAATTGGAATTCAGCCGTTTATTTGATTGTCAATAATTACCCCCAGGGCCGCCGAGAGAATTTTTTTGGCCCGGGGCAGAGTTCCAGTGTGAGGCCCCCCCCCCCCCCCCGATCGGTGCATCCCTGACCGTTGCCGTCTGTGTTCGAACCAGATGCAATATAGGCTACACATTTTTAGTTTTACTTCTTTGGATATTTATTTTGTATCTATGCACACAATTTGCTTTCTTTTCTTAAGTGCTTCATAAATTTTTTATTTGTATTATTTTAAGATATACAGGGTGTCTCACGTAAGGTGTCTCAAATCGATTACAGATCAACAGTTTGTCCTACAATCTTGAAATAAAATCATTTCCCACTAAATTGACCCCAAGGAATAATTTAAAAATATTTTTAACGTTGTATAAATACAGGGTGTACCAAAATCTGGGGGTCACCGGTTCGAATCTTGGAAATTTCAAATACAAACATATGTCATATTATACATCATTAGAAAGGTCTATTTAATACAAACATTTTGGTGGAAACAGAATTTTGTTATCTTTATTAGTTTCAAAATGGCGTCCATTTTTGTAGCCAAAATCGAAATTTACGGAATACCCTGTAATTCTTTTATTATTTGTCATAAATGACTTCTGATTCAAAATACTTATTTGAAATAAGCTAAGCTTTACAATGATATGTCACATGACAAAATTTATAAAAAAACTAAAATTTCAAAAATTTAATATTTTTGAAAATTTTTACATAAACAAAACTCAAAAATTTTAAATACAAACACATATCTCTTTGTACATCATATTAAGGCTCTCGTTAAACTGAACAACTTTGTAATTTACACTAATGCCGTATCTCTTTTTTTTGTAGTAATAACGTAAAAATGTCATTTTCCCATTTAACTTGCATGTTAATTTAATGGTATGGCAACAATGGAAGAAGGACTGCCTTACTATCATGTCAGTAGGGTACCTTGGCCGAAGACTGTCAGGAGGAGCAGGAGGAGCCGACCCCCCCCAGGACCTCCCGGCGACCCCCCCCCCGGCCGAAAAATAGTAGAGGTTTTTTTTTTTATTTTTTATTATTTTTTTTTAAAATTTTTTTTTTATGTGACCTATACCCACAAATGACGGTGTAACCCGACCCTCGGTCACCTGCGTGTAGTCCGCAGAGAGGGGGAGCATAGGCATCCCACCCCGGCCTACACATCATTCACCCTTCCTCACTCCTAGCAGCAACATGTCTCCTCGTGATCAGCCACCACCTAACAGCGATGCTTTTTACGCAGATGACCTCTTACCGCAAGAAGAGGTACCTGATGCAATTGCGGAACCCATTAATCAACTAGAGGAGCCACCCAGGATGCTCTCTTACAGTCCGACGGTGTTCTTCGTCGATATGATGAATCCGTGGGATATCTTCTATCGATTCATCAATGAAGTCGATCTCTGGCTGATGAGCGGAGTTCGTGTAAGAGTCATCTCCCCTTTACCCGGTTATCAGGAGTTTGCAATTGCAGAAACAAATCATGCTGCGCTGCTGGAGTGGGGAACACTAATGATAAACACCCCGATGGATGACGCCGATCTGATTGATCGGACGTTACAGGCGCCGTTCTTCGTAGCCACTCTGCTATGAAGCGGCACCATCCAGGGCGGTTAATTCCGCCCAACAGAAACGGCCCTTCTCAGGGCCCAATAATACCTCAATTACGCGTATGAGTTCTAACACTCATACGTACTGTGGCAAGGCACAGCGCCACTTGGTCCGTTGTTCATGGGGACCACCCACGAAGGAGGAGCCCCCATGACCACCTGCGGTGTTGTAACCCGACCCTCGGCCAGGTGCGACATTCCACACCTAGGGGAGCCGGCACAATAGACCGATCACACCCCTGCGTGGCCTACAAGTTGAAAACTAAATAACACGATCACTGTGTTATATAGTCAACATCTTGACTTAGATTAGTTTTTTTTTTTTTTTTTTTTTTTTTTTTTTTTTTTTTTTTTTTATTTATAACATAACCACTTAAAACTAAAAGGATTGGGATCAACAGTACGTTTAATCATCATATTCGCTATATTCTTCATGTTTCTCAGTTTTCACCTCCGCCTGGATAGTACCTCCACTCTTTAGCTCCTTTTCGGCTTCTTCTAATTGCTGGGTAATTGCCATCTGGCATTGAAGTTCAAAATCATCACGCGGCACAGAACCGCAAATATCCATCTGAGCCAACCAGAGCCGCCTGAGGTCTTTTTCCTTCTCCTCGATAGCTTCGACGGCCGCATGTAATTCCTCTTCTGTAATAGAGGAGTCCCACAATTGTTCATCATCGGTTTTGTTGACATCCTTCTTCTCGGACTCCATAGCGCTATCTGGCCAAAACTCGTCTGTGAGACAGCCGGAAGGAGTGGGGGAGCAGGACGATATTTTTCCCGCCATTCAGCCCCCCCCGACATCTCTCCCCGTAGCACAGTCTCACACCAACCTCAGTGCGGTACAGACATGAGTACGTCCGGATTAATTGACGAGTACTTAAACGCTTTCATGGCCGACATCAACGCCGCAGACGACAACGCCACGGTTGAGCAGATCCCGATTACACCTCCGAAGCCTAAGAAGAGAATTAGACCTACACCGAAGCCTAAAGTGGAAGAGTCACCAGCGAAACCGGGATGGGTGCCGAAACCATCAGACGATTGCCCCATCGTATCGTGGCTTGAAAACGGACAACTTTACGCGGTGCAGAATCCTTCAAATAGCGGACCAGTGCTTTTAAAAATGGAAATGTACGACGGTTCGGACATGGTGTACAGATGTGGTTTATTTATAGACAAGAATAGTGAATTGTACGAGAGCGTCAACCAGGTGGTGGACAAGTCAGAGAATTTATGGATCAATAAAGCTACGGGAGTACCAAAGATTAATGGTTTGACGCAGACAGTAACACAATACAGCAAGACCGTTGAGAAACCGAAGAAGCCGAGTGCGAGTACAAAACCCAGCAAGAAAATCAAGAAGGCATTATAGGAACAACCGTTCTCACGTTTCATCGACCACCTGCACAAACACCTGCGCTCATAAAAAATCCATGATGGCCGCCACCCTTCTCGACCCTTCTCACGTATCATCAGCCACCTGCATCCGGTCACCTGCGCAAACAAAAGAAGCGGGACGATCATTCTCACGTTTCATCGACCACCTGCACAAACAAAAAAATCCAAGATGGCGTCTGGGATGATAAAAACCGAGCGAGCGGACCGAGTGAGCATCATTCTTCGACTAGTCGCCGCATCATCACCACCACCATGTCGAGCAGCAAGATGACTTCAGAGTCCGCACCCGCTGTGACGATGGACCTACGGACCGCACTGAACACCTGCAAGTCCAGCTCTCCGGCCTACACCCGCCTGTCTGATCTGCGTGAGGAGTGCAGCTACGCAATCAGTGGGATGGAGCGGGTGACCACTCCGTTCGGCGAGACTATCGTCGTCATCTTAGAGGGACAAGTCGGCGATGACTTCTTCCTGCGAGTCTACCTGCCCAGGCGTTTCAACCAAGGCCTGAGCGACCACGACATCGAGCGGTACAACAGCGGTTTCGGAGATCGCCTTCGTCTGATGAAACGCAGCCCACTCCCAGGCAGCAAATTCACTCCACTGGAATTTTTGTAAAGCAAGCAAAGAAGAATCAAGACGTAAATACCTTTATAAATTTTGATAGTTTTTAAGCAATAAAATATCCATGTACATTACAGCATAAACTATTGTCTTTTATTTTAAGATGAAACCCAAACCCTTATTTTAAGAAAAAGTGTATGGTATTTAGTTTTAGTTTCAGTATTAGTCATGAGCTTGAAGTGGCAACATCCATTCTCAGCCATTGTGGCGGGCCCTTCGGGCAGTGGTAAATCACATTTTGTGTCCAAGTTTATTGAATACATAAATGAAATGTGTGATGTAAAATTTGCCAAAATCAACTGGCATTACGGTAGTGGTGGGGGAGGAGGTGATGTAAGTAATTCCAAAATAAACCACATTGAGGGTTTACCGGACTTGAGTGATTATGATGGTAAGGAACCAATACTGGTTATAATTGACGACATGATGCGTGAGGCAGACGATAGAGTGGTGGATCTATTCACGAAGGGTTGTCATCACCGCAACATCAGTGTGTTTTTCATAACTCAAAATCTTTTTCATCAGGGTCGTGGGCAGAGAGACATCTCACTAAATGCTCACTACATTATATTTTTTAAAAATCCCAGAGACAGAGTACAAATCAGATATTTAGCCAGGCAGATATATCCAGACAGTCCAAAGTTCATAGAGGAAGCCTACAGTGACGCCACGAAACAGGCACATGGTTACCTGCTTTTGGACTTGAAACAATCGACATCCGAGGACATGCGAGTACGCACTTGCATATTTCCCGAGGACCGTGTAAACTATGTGTACTTACCAAAGAAAAAATAACAAGTCAGTTACAATCATGTCGTGCTTGAAGAAGGACGCGCCGCTGCTCAGAGCGCTAATACATGCAACACCCAAGGAACGCAAGGCATTGTTAAAGGCTTGCGACAGGAGTCGAATCCGTTCAGTCTGCGAGTGCGCCTATAACGTGCTACGTGGGAACGTGCCTCTGTCGAGTAAGACTAAAAGCCAGTTGAGCAAGCATAAAGTGGCTCTGAGACGCTTAATAAGACAAGGAGAGTGTTGGGGAAAGAAACGAAATTATCTAGTGCAGAAAGGAGGTGGAGTTTTTATTCCATTACTGTTGGGCACAGTGTTACAGGCAGCAGTCAGTAGTGCATTGGGAAAGTGAAATGGATGTCCAGACAAAACCATTTTATTTGACTTTACTTAGCGGTACGCCCCGCTCAGCAAATTATTATCCGAAAAATATCACGTCTGATTTTACTGTACAACTACCGAAGTTCATTTGCTTGGACAGTAGAGATTGGGAAGTAGCGCTCGTAGAAGTGCATTACCCATGTTCGTTCTCAACAGTAGGGTCCGATGCTTTGATACAAGTAGTTGGTACAAAAAAGGAAGAACCCAAGAAGTCTGTGGGAAAAGAAGGTAAATCAGCTAACAAAGAAGGTGAATCAACCATCAAAGAACCGACCAATAAGAAACCCAAAATATTCGCACACATCGATAGACCAAAACCCGGATACTACAATTCAGTTGAAGAATTGGTGGAGCACATCAATGGGCTGAATTATGTAAAGAAAAGTGGAACTACATTCAGTCTTGACGAAGCAAAGCGTGTTAAAGTATCGTTAGGAAATGCGTTGGGACCTGTCACAAGAGTGATTTATTCCCATTCACTCGCACTTCAATTGGGAACAGCATCGACGGATGATATAATATCTGAACCAGGTTTACTTAAGAGTACTAGACCGACTAATTTAAATCTTGGTTTACCAGCACATATGCTCGTGAACTGCGATCTGGCTGAAGAACAAATTTTAAGTGAACTTCGTATACCACTATTGAGGATTATCAATATATCCCACTCGTTAAATGATTATGGAACGTACAAGACGGCATACATAAGTGATCCGCACTACGTACCAGTGAAAAAGAAGACATTCGAAAGTGTGAGAATTTATGTGTTGGACATCTTAAAGCGAGATCTCTCATTCCGTCACGGAGCGTTGACCGTTAAACTACACTTCCGACCGGCCGCCGCTGCTGCACATCAATAATGGAGCACGCAAAGAAGATGGCCGTCGTCCCGCAAGAGCTTATTGAGCGTTTACAGTCTACATCATCATCGGAGAAGCAGTCAAACAATTTGTCCACTACGGAAGGACTGGATGTGGAGATGCAGAAAATAATGAATAACAAGAGTATAGACGATAGTGAAAAATGGAAACTGTACAATCAGGCGTTACAGCGTTTCTTACACTTTGCCTCTAATAATCGCCAGCCGATTAATATTCCAATCGTGGATGCGACATTCGGCGATGATGCCCAACACCCGACACGGGGTGCAGCGGAAGGGCCAGTCGAGGAGATTGTCGAAATGTTCTCAAAGACATACAGGAGTGACGCCCGCAATCTGTTACGATTTATGAAAAAACCCGATAGTCGAATCAGTTGGGATATCAACTACTCGGTGTTTATCGATGGTCGAAAACTACCGAATGCGAATATAGTTGATATTTTGAATAACATAGTGAGAGTTCGAACAACCGAACGTATACCGCCAGGATGGATGGAAGTGATGACTGCTTTGAAAGAAATGAATGTACCTCTAGAATTTATAAATAATATCAGAGCGTTACGGGAATTGAATGACACATTCAAATCACCATCACGGCTGACCAGTTCACCGAGTGCACCATCACCGCGCAGAACACCGATGCGAGAGCGGCTACGTTCGTGGGCGACAGTGAAGCGAGGAGCTAAGGAGCGGCGCGGTGAGACATCATTACAGAGAACATTACGTGAGGTCGATGATTATCTAGCGAAAACACCGATTGAAGAAACGGCGACTGGCGGCTATGCCGTGTCAACTCCCATAATAAGAGACGAATACCAGTGGGACAGGGAGCCGTTGGGCTTTCTAGACAGGTGGGAACCGTATCCGGCCAAGTGAGCATGGACCGTCTCTATTACAACCCCGGCGAGCCCGGTGCGTTCGGCGGTGTCGCACCGCTAGTGCGAGCTGCACGCAAGAGAGATATTTCAAAGTCGAAAGTAATCGAATGGCTACAATCACAGGATACTTATACATTACACAAGCCGGCCCGTAAACGATTCCCACGCAACCAGTACTCTGTTTTCGGCCCGTACGAACTGTGGCAAGCGGACTTGAATGATATGCGAGGATTGAGTAAATACAACGATGGAGTCAATTACCTGTTGACCGTGATAGACGTATTCAGTAAACGTCTGTACGTGAGAGCGTTGAAGAGAAAGGAAGGTGCAGAAGTGGCAGTGGCATTCGAAGAAATATTCAAAGAAGCGACTAAAACTCCGCGTTGCCTCCAGTCTGACAAAGGAACAGAGTTTACCGGCGCCAAGACCAGACAGTTATTCAAAAAGTACGGAATAAAATATGTGACTACGCAGAATCCCGATGTTAAAGCGGCAGTAGTGGAACGCGTGAACCGCACATTAAAGTCTCGCATGTGGCGTTACCTGACTTACAAAAACACTTACCGATATATCGATGTACTGAATAAACTGGTGAAAGCATACAATGCCAGCGAACACAAGAGTCTCGGTGGTGGATTGCGCCCCATCGATGTGAAAAATGATCGGACGATAACACAAGTGCTACAACGCATGTACAGTAAAATTCCACGTCGTGTTAAGCCCAAACTCAAGATTGGTGACACGGTGCGCATAGCAAAGGAGAAGGGCACATTCGCCAAAGGCTACGAGACCAATTGGAGTAACGAAGTGTTCACTATTCGTAAAGTGAACACTCTGATGCCGTTGCCCATGTACACGCTGGCGGAACTCAAAGGTGAAGTTTTGACCGGTCAGTTTTACGAATACGAATTACAGAAAGTAATATATCGGAGTGATCAGCTATTCAAGATTGACAAAATACTGGACACTCGTGGCAGAGGTGCCAGTAAGCGTTATTACGTCAAGTGGCGAGGTTACGGAGACGAGTTTAACTCTTGGGTGAGAGCGCAAGACTTGCAAAATGTCTAACTCACAATTTTTCCTGACACTGCCCAGCAACAGTTCTATGGAATATTTCCCCAACAATAAGGTGTCAAACTATACTACGCATCTTTCGAAACAGATACGATTGGAAGGTGCGTGGGAGATGGCTCTGGTGGAATCTCACTATCCATGTTCATTTCCATTAGTGGGCAAGAACGAGATTATAATAATCGAACAGGATACCATTCTTTCCGCCATAGATTTGGGAGATACAGACAAGTACACGTTTACTCTGGACATGGGTTACTACAAGAATATAACCGAATTGTTGAATATGATCAATGATGCGAAGGGCCTCATAGATTACGTAGAGTTCACCTATGACAAAGATGCGGACAGAGTGGAAATAAAAATACTGAAAGAAGATGTAGTTGCCATACATTTAGACAATAAACTGGCTTTACAGTTGGGATTCGATCCGCAGCAGAAGGACATTGTGAAAAACAATAAAGCATCATGGCCACCGAATCTATCGATGGGGCTTCCGGCTAATATGTACGTGTACTGCGATCTGATTGAGCCACAACTGATCGGAGATACTTCCGCCCCACTATTGAAAATCATCAACATTGACAGAGGCGACTACGTGCACGGGGCGAATAAGACTGTACTCTACACGAGCCCGCATTACGTGCCGATCACCAAAGGTGCATTCGAGACTGTGGAAATCGACCTCAGGGATCACACGGGCCAAAACCTCTCATTCCTGTTCGGGACGTCGTACGTGAAGCTGCATTTCAGAAGAGCTCTGCATAATTAACTGTAAAAAATGGCTTCGAACGATCCGTACATGGCGTACTACTATCGCCAGCATTCGCAGACGGGCGGATCGATAGAAAAGGTGTTTCGCGGCGCCGCCTATCAGAGGGGGCACGGAGTCGGCAGCTTCTTGGGCGGTATGATCCGCACCGTATCTCCGTTGATCAGGAGCGGAGTCGCAGCATTGGGCAGAGAAGCGTTAAGGTCAGGAATGGGTTTCCTAGGCGATGTGACGCTGCGTACGATACATCCCAGAGATGCGGCGGAGGAGCGCATGAAAGAGTTTACCGGCTCGTTGAAACGCCGAGCCGACGACAAGATTGAACGAGTTCTCCGTGGCGGAGGCAAGCGGCGGCGGCTGCCTGCATCCAAAAAGCGCGGAGCGCGTAAGAGTGGCGCGAAGCGCGCAACGCGCAAGACTTCCGCGAAGCGCGCAATGTACGGCGGCAAGAAGAAATCGAGTGGTCGTCGCACACGCCGTGTCACGCCTCAGTCTCTGGCCAATCTCCTTAGAGGAAGGACGTCATCAAAGAAGAAGAAGCAGCAGAAGAGGAAAGCGGTATCCAAGAAGCAGAGGAAATCCGTTAAGAGGAAATCAGTAAAGACGACTCGTGATATTTTCAATTAATCATGTCATTCATACATCAAAGATCGTGCGAATGCGTCAAGACGGAGTTGGACTTGTTTTCACTGCCGCCCACACAGACGAGTATCGAAAATGGAAAATGGATTCAATACAAACCGATATCCACACTGACGGACGACTCACCGATAGTTTGTAGTGCCCGGCAATGGTGAAGAGTACACCGATCTCTCGCAAACAATGCTGGAAATCACAGCATCGATCATTAAGGCGGACGGATCGGCGATCGCAGCGGCCGATGCGACATAAGCTGGTCCGATAAATAACTGGCTACACTCGTTGTTCAGTCAAGTGGACATGTGTATGAACCAGAAATTGGTTACACCGCAAAACAACACTTACGCCTATCGAGCGTACATCGAAACAGTATTGAACTACGGATTCGATGCTAGGAAATCACATCTATCGTCCGTGCTGTGGAACGCCGACGATTCAGGCCATATGGAAAACACCGAAGACGATAATGATGGACTGGAAAAACGACGGAAGCTAACGAAAGGAGGGCGAGAAATCGATATGGTCGGTCATCTGCATTTGGACATGTGTAATCAGAATAAATATCTATTGAACGGAGTCGAGCTACGCTTCAAGTTAAACAGGTCGAAAGATGCATTCTCCTTGATGGTGCACGAAGGTGACTACAAAGTACATATCGCCGATGCGAACCTGTGGATTAGAAGATGTAAAGTCAGCCCGACCGTACTGTTGGCGCACAGCAAGATACTGCAGTCCGGAACCGCTAAATATCCAATCACACGAGTGGACGTGAAATCTTTCACGCTCGCTTCCGGCATAAGGAGCAAGACTCTGGACAACGTATTTCTGGGACAAGTTCCGAAGCGCGTGATCGTCGGTATGGTGACCAATGCCGCATTCAACGGTGATGACAAAAAGAATCCGTACAATTTCAAGAATTTCGATTTGAATTACTTCTCACTGTACGTGGACGGTGAACAGGTGCCAGCCAAGCCGCTTCAACCCAAGTTCTCTCCTGCCGGTAGCGCAAAGTCAGTTATGGCATACAACACAATATTCAGCGGCACGGGGATCCATTTCTCAGACGCCGGAAACGTGATCAGCAGAGAAGATTTCGAAAACGGATACTGCCTGCTAGTGTTTGATCTGACACCCGACCTGTCTGCCAGCGATACCGGTTACTGGAATCTCGTACGCAACGGCAGCGTGCGCATGGAACTGGGATTCGGCACCGCGCTGACCGAGACTGTCAACTGTTTGGTGTACGCAGAGTTTGACAACGTAATTGAAATCGATCGACACCGCAACGTGATGGTCGACTTTGGCGGCTAGTCTCTCACCGGCGCCCGCACGAGATGGATCGCTTACGCAGAGTACGCTGCAGGAACGTGTCCGCCCCCATCATTATTGATATCCAATGTTTCAAAGACAATATCGGTGATTATATAATGAAAGAAGTCTGCGTTATGGAAGTGGACAGCGGGATACTACTGATGCATCACATCGCCAAACCGCCGTTCAACAAGGACGAACTGACTGTCGACAAACTTCGAGAAACGCATTGGCTATCGAAACACTATCACGGATTAAAGTGGGATCAAGGGGACATCGGCTACTATGACTTGGAACAAAAGCTACGAAAGACGATCGCCGAGCGACACACCGTCTATGTCAAAGGATCGGAAAAGAAGAGTTTCATATCTAGACATTTAGTGATTGATCACTTTGCTACCAACATCATCAACTTGGACGATATCGGATGCGGTTCACTGGCGACGATCAACAATCTACTATCGAAATCCACGCTGCGTTGTCGCCATCACAGATCAGCGAACCACCGATGTTCACTCTCCAATTGTATTGCATTACACGGTTGGTTATTTTTGACTAACAGTATTGACGATGATAATTTGGAATCTGTTGATGAGACTTCATATTTCTGCTCTTGCTTTCACACGTCTACGAGCAGTACATCGAGCACCACTGCTGCAACTATTGGCATCGACACTGTAGAATGAATACCAATCAGATTGAGAAATATCTATCGACTCTGCCGGTGCACAATCATGGGGTCTACGCTGCCGACCGACTACCGCATCGCATCTCCCCGTCTACAGCAATCGTTGTGAATACCGATCCACACAATGAAGACGGCACGCACTGGGTTGCATTCTACCTGGACCGGAAGAGTGATGTCATTGAATTCTTCGACAGTTACGGACAACCCCCGCATCTGTACTTCTACCAAGGATTCCTGAGACGTAACGCTCGCCGCTACCTGTACAACGAGTATCGCCTACAAGATGATGATAGCACAGTCTGCGGCCACTACTGCCTGACTTACCTGTATTACCGAACTCACCATGATATGAGGATGATGGACTTTGTGCAGCTCTTCGACGACACCTCCACTGCTCACAACGATGCGATGATCAGAACACTTTTCACCAGATTGTATAAACACTTGTAGTAATATTTGCTTTTTCATATTTTTTCTTTGAATGTAATGTAAATATTTTTATTTGTAAAGTTTTTTTTTTCTTGTAATAAAAGTGAGTACTCAACAAACACTAATCTTTTCATTTCCTTTTTAGCATGTAAGTTTCATTTTTGATCAGGCTCACTATTTCAAAGTCAAGAGTGCATTTGTAAAAGTCTATTACTTTAACCTTTATGTAGACTCGTTATTTACTTTCATAGACCAGAGAGAGTCTAGTGACTCAGTATTTAAATTTTCAAAAGAGTCTGTTAGTTTACCCATTGCACATCTTTGACATAACTTTTCAAAGTGAAAAGAGCCTATTAGTTTTTACTTTTATGCAGACTCATCATTTATATTTACTTTAATAGTGAAAGAGTTTGATATTAAAAATCAAAGAGTCTGATAGTGAAAGATTCTAAGACTAAGTGTGAAACTGGAAAAAAATAAAAACAAGTATGTCAATATACAAATGACTAGATTTATTTATGAAAATAACTAATTTTAAACATGTACAATATATATTTTAAATGAATGTGCAAGAACTTTATACATTATTTGAAAGAGATTTAATTTACTCTATACAATGATTACAAAAATGAATTAATAGGAAAAACTATACAATATTTTCAAGAAAGAATTTAATATTTAAATATCAATTTGCAAGAACAAATAAAATTTATAAAATAGTCAACAATCATTATTTCAAAGCATTTAGTCTATAAAATATTTACAAGAAAGAACTTTATACAATATTTACAAGAAAGGAAATAATTTACTATAATGAATAAATATCTATATAAAATAGTCAACAAACATAAAGATCTATAAAATATACAACAATTAAATTAGATTCACAAAAAAAAAAAAAAAAAAAAAACACATCACAGTCCAACAGTCCATAACAGTCCATCACAGTCCATCACAGTCCATCACAAACACTTCCTATCCGAAAGGAGCCTACCCGACCACACTCATGCGACACACTCAGACTATACTGCATCGTCGACATCCATCAGCGCTGGCAGTGCTGGAGGTAACGGTGGCGCCCTGGGGGGAATGGCATAATGCCCCCACGGAAGCGTGTTTATCCCGTCCTCTGGCATTACATAACGTTTATCGTCGAATGGAGCCAGGGACCGCTTCCTCACCACAACGGTGTAGATGATGTGGTGTCTGCTCTGGAACCTTTGATTGTCCGTACTTTTCGTGGTCTTGTTGTACAAGCAGTCCAAGTAATCTTGTACGGACAGGTCCTTCGCAACTACGGCGCGGTTAACACCTTTTGCCCGTTTTACAGGCGGGGGTGCACCATAATCGTCGTCATCTCCGTTACCAATATTGCACGTCATGATTCCTGGTGTCATGCAGTATAGTTTCGCCATCAAGCCGACGAACATCCTGATGATCCTCCCACCGACTTCGTCCTTGAATTTCCCCAGAACCCTGGCGTTGCGCCCATCATAGCACATATGGTTCTGAGGATAGTTGCTGGTGTCGAAGTCGTCCAGGTGCGTCAACATGTCGCGGTAGACGTCTCGGGTACGGATGTGGTAGTAGATGCCATCGGTATCCATATAGGCCATCTTGATGTTCTCGATTCCGTACCGTTCTACCATATCGTAGTGTAAACCGTACATCCACCGTTTGCTGTGGTCCAGAATGCACATCCCCGCATAGACAGGCTTGTTCAACACGACTCTGACTTTAGCCATGTTCAGTAGGGCCAGGTTTTCATTATACCAAATCCGGTCGTTAAAATTGACCTTGGCCACGTACTTGGTGTAAATCTTGCGGGATGCGGCGATTTTCAAATTTTGATGTTTTCTAACATTCTGGAGACTCATACCATAGACAGCATTGACCATTAGTTTGAACATCTCCACTTCAAATTTGTTGTTGGCCTGCTGTCTCAGTTGGGTATTCAGCGTCACGTACGGTTTTAACCACGGCGACTGTTTGAAACGTAGCACCCGGTGAACGCGGCGAACACGCAGTCCATTCTCAATTGCTTGCTGAAGGTATCGATAATGGATTACGTACTCCTCCTTGTCCATGAGAGTTGCCATCAGTTTTTTCGACTGTCCTGCTCCGCTGTTTATAATGTCCTCCGACGAGTATGGTAACTGGTATGCTGGTGACTTTTGAACTTCCGGACAGAACGGGAGGTCGCGGTGTCTGTCGTGGAGTGCCCGGTCCCTTGGATACTCCAGGTCCACTTCCAATACATATCCATTCTCTCCGTCTGCCGGTATGTTCATCACGTCTAAGTCATCAATCTCCCGTTGCGATAACCACTCGAAATCCTTGTAAGGGAGTGGCTCGGACATGGCCCATCCGTAGAGGTTGTTTGCATCATAATACATGATATATGTATCATCGTCGTGTTCTACGACAGCTCCACTTGTCGATGCGCCTTGGCCGTTTCGGTTGCCGCCATCTTCCGCTCTTGTAAACTTATTGTTGGCGACAACGTGCCTAGTGACGCATTGGGTCAGTCCGCCTCGAATGCCCTTTTCGAAGAATAAATACATATCCACGTCTTGTAGGGTATCGAGTACCACGCCGGTCTTGAGTAACATCACGTCCCAAGCGTACGAAGGTAGTGTGAGATAATGTGCAGGATCCAGGTTGTAGTGTGTCATGCACATTTCTCGGAATCCCTCAAACACATCGGCCAGTAGCAGAACGTCAGTCTGGAGATAGATTTCCGCGTACTGTCCGAGGGACTCACAGTTGAACTTGTTCCATACGCGTTGGGCGTGTGCATAGTCCTCGTCGGAGACATTCTCGCCGAAAACTTCCTTAGGTGGCAGTCGATCTTCATCAAGTACTTCCATCGATGTAATGTACTCATAGGGAAAGATTCCCTTTCTCCTAAGCAGGTCAAACTCTTCTTGGTCTTGGTATCGGGCGCGCGTGATGGTCATCTTATTGGCCGGCAGAATTGATGCCAGTGTGCCCAAAGCCTTCGACATTAGTCGGTATGAGTCCACAAACTGGAGCTTGATGCTGTTCCGCCGACCCGCGCCCGGATATTTGAACCGCTTGGAGAAGGTGATATATTTCTCCTCGGTGTTGGCGAGTACATCTACATCTCCTTTATCCACGCCGAGCTCACGTACGATGAAATGTGCGTCGTAGTTGGATAAATTGTGGAAGTACATGTTGACGGTCTCCTGTTCTCGGAAGCGGAGGTTGCATGTGCGATGAGCGGCTCCTCTGTAGTTGTACGGAGGCGAGTGTTGATGATCCCTAACCTTGATGTTGTCACCGTCGTTAGGGCCGAATTCCCGCTGGCAGATATGACAGACAGTAGCTCGTCGAAACTGCAATTCCTGCTGTTCTGTCAACTGCGGCGGATCTCCGGGCATGCGCTGGCCGTACAGGATATCCCCAATCTTCTGTACGTCATCCCGTACAGCGTTGATGAAGTGACGCGCAGCATCCTCGCCTCTGTACATCCGCAACTTGGAGAATGTATTATTTTCCTGCTGCTCATCGCCTTCGCAGTCTCCATCGTCGGCTGATCGTAGGTCGTCGCGAATGTAATAAGCGTACGCGTAAGGTCTATGGACTTTCCTAACATTATTGGGCGTCCCACCCACTCGCTGTTGTCCAGTTATTCTGTTGGTAGCAGGATCCCACGCTGGTGGCTGGACAGTTGGTGCGGGATGAGGAGGCATTTCTGCCTCAAAGGGAACTAGCATACTTTCGAAGTCGGCATAGATGGTAAACCGACTTCTCTTGGTACGCTCGGGGCGATTGAACATGATATGCTCCTCTTCTGATACATCGGTGCGTAATGGTGCATTTTTGGAGCAGTATCGTCGGTGTTCATTCAATCGTTCAGCCCCATTTAGTCCTATCTTGTTTGGCCGGTTGTCAAAATACGCAAAGCATCTCTTGCAGATAAACAAGCGATGCCCACGACGTGTCAGTTGACAAGTGACTAGCCTCTCAAAATTAGCGATGTACGCATAGTGAGTGGTACGCTCATCTGTTAGGAACAAGAGATCGAAGTGGTTCGGCAGCTCTTGATCCACGACGCGAAGCGGAAAGACGAAATGTTCTTCTTTATTAGGATTGAAGTGTTTCTGCTTCTTCTTGTCCAGACCATACACGTTAACGCTTACCCCTGGATTGTTGCGCTCAAACTTGCGGATATCGGTGATTTTCAATGGGAATTGTAATCCATCGAAATTTAAATTAGCTCGGGCTCTGACCTCTGCGGTGAAGTGATTAGAGGTGAGCCGATCACGTCGAGCTTCATCAATATACTTCGAAAGGATAGAGTATTCGAAGCACCGCTCATCCGCATCGTTAAGCACATTAATCACAGAGTGTCTCACGGCGATATCGTGAGGAAGGGGGATGAATGAGCTGCCTCTGAGAGGGCTGTAGACATTTACTCGGACCTCCATGTCCAAGACCCTCACAAAGCTCCATCCCGAGCCCTTCATTTCACATGTCTCCTTCTCCAGTAGAATTTTGTTGATGAAATCTTGACATATTTCATCAACATCTGAAGAATGTAAGATGGAGACATTTTTGGTTTTGAAGGCTCGCCTACACGTCTCACCGTGAATATTGACAAATTCGCATTCGACCCACAAATTGACTTTGATGGCATGAGTGTGATTTAAAATACGTCGCATGAGTGTGATTACCTGCGTCCTGAGCGACAGTAGGAACTCCTGCAGGGTGACTGACTGGTCCGCGGGCTCGGCTAGGCGATACGTCTTGAGTCGCCCGCGGAATGCCGTCTCGATCTCGATGAACCCCACAGGAGCCAGGTCGCCGGGGATCACAGGCGCCTCGTCGTCTTCACTCGGTGCTCCTCCTGATGATGATGACGAGGGGGCAGGCGATGGCGGAGGGGCCCCACCACTCTGGGGTTCCATACGGCGGCCTCTGCAGTGGAAACGGGCATGCTTCAGCATGTTGTCCTTCCTTGTGAAGGCTCTTCCACACCCGTCACACGTGAGGCCTGAAATAGCACACAACGTGTTGTAGGCTTATGTATAATAATGATGAAGCTGAAAACAGTTTCCAAAAGTGACATAAAAACTAAATAAATTTCCTTAATGTTTCCATTTTAAGTGATAGTTCTCATACACATGATCTGAATTGTTGCGAATGATGATGGTTAAGAAAATAGTTCCTGAGCTGACATAAAAATAAATTTACATTAAAGATCATCGAATAAGTTTCTGAATATTTTCATTTAAATAAAAAAAAACTTAAAGGATTCCTTGAAAAACTTTTGTAGCAGAACTATTTAGATAGGAGGTTCATCTAGAGTGGATGATATTCGAGACATGATTGAAAATAAAAATAAATAACAAATAAAGGTTTTTTTTCTTTTAAGTAAAGACTAGTACATACCTGTTGTGGGAACTCCAGTGGGCTCTGGGGCTCGTGATGTTTCCGGGATAATGGACGGACCCGGTCTCGGCTCGACGTCAGGAGCAGTAGATGGGCCAGGCCTAGGCTCGACGTCAGGAGCACTGGAAGGGCCGGGCCTGGGCTCGACGTCTGGAGCGGAAGAGGGACCGGGTCGCGGTTCCACAGGGGCTGGGGTAGGCACGAAGTCTAGAACAAAACCACAGACGTGATTAGAATCTTTAAATTATAAGTATGAGTGAAGTGATGATAGAAAGCATTTCGACATGGGGTATAAGTGTCTCAGTATTTAAATGTGGAAATTTGCATCCGAGTAGAAATTCACAACAGAATGATGTGTATACTGAGTTTTTTTTTTTTTTTTTTTTTTTTTTTTTAAATTAGCATGGTTCCCTGTCATAAACATGACAACAGGAGGTTTAACTAATTTTGTAAAAGAATGATGTGTATACAAGGCTGTTTAATTTTATTTATTTACTTTTTTCCCATCATTATGTATAGAATAAATGAAAGTATGATTTTGAAGTGTCTAGACATCTGGCTGTTTAGTGAATATAAAGATACTAACCTGGTCTAAATGCTGGGTTCATCGGTGGTTGAGGACGATGCATAGCAGCAACGTGACGGCGCAGATTGTCCATCCTCGTGAAGGACATGCCGCACTCCATGCATGGAAATTCGGCCCCTCTGTGAGCCGAACGCATGTGGCGGGAGACATTCCGCTTCTCCGAGAAGGCTTTGCCGCACGTTGCGCAGGAGAATCGCTTCTCGATATTATTCATCGTGATCTATAAACCAAACAGTGCGTATTAACGCAAGAAATAATTTTTGAAACATTTTAAATAATTTTGGGGTCAGTGACTTGGATGGTCTGAAATTTATTCACAACTCTACACTACTATTGCTTCCATGAACACACTACTAGTGAATATAGGCTTTATGTCATATGAAGAATCCTAATTGTATCACTGGTTTAGCTATTGCTACAGAATCTCAGCATTCGGTATGCGAGCAGTATTAGAATAGGTTTTGGGCAATAAAAAAAAAAAAATCCAAACCACAATACTGTTGCATCTATCGTTACAGAAACTCAATATTAAAAGAGAATTTACGTTCAGTATGCAAGAACACTAAGTGAATATGGGTTATAGGTAAAATAAAAAAAATATCCATAACCGCATCACTGGTTCAAATTATTGTTACAGGAATTAGATATTAAAATGTTATGCAAGAGCAAAAGTGAAAAGAATTCAAAACTTTTATAAAATTAAAATAATTAGTTTAAATATGTGAAGTGTTGTAGAATCTCCAAAATAGCATTACTAGTTGAATTATTTTTACGGAAATTTAATATTAGAATAATTATTTTTCTTTGGTACATGAGGGCAAATGCTAAAAGAATTAAAATATTTAGTCTCAATATGTGTTACGTTAATGTGAAGTGAGTAATACATCGAGCTGGTTCGTCTGGTTTAAAAAAAATGATATGCAATGCCAAAATGTAAAAACTTAAATTAAATTTAAATATTTAGTTTAAATATGTGTAATGTTGTAGAATTTCCAAAACTGCATTACTAGTTGAATTATTTTTACGGAAATTAAATAATAGAATAATTATTTTTCTTTGGTACAGGAGGGCAAATGTTAAAATATTTAGTCTCAATATGTGTTACGTTAATGTGAAGTGAGTAATAAAAACTATGATAATTTCACTCTTTCACTTTCTTGGCTAAGATGAAACAACTAAAAACAAAATAAAAGGAAAAACTAAATTTATTTATAACTAGTTATTGTAAATAATGAGTAATACTTACAATTGAATAGAAATATATCCAATCACTAACACAGGCACAATCACGGACACTGGCACTGGTAGTCGGGAGCGATGCGCTGAGACGACCGAACTGTGTGAGGAGCGGCAGTGAACTGGCGTAAAGATGGCGGCTATGGAAGGGACGCGATGCCAGTGATGGGAAATAGTAGACGCGCTATTGTGTAACTCGACAGATGGTGAGCGGTCGTTCCCACGCAGGGGTGAGGTTTATTGTCTTCGGCTCCCCTATCTGTGGAATGTCACACCTGGCTGAGGGTCGGGTTGCAACACCGCAGGTAGTCCTCGGGGGGGGGGGGGGGGGGCTCGCCGGGAGCTCCTCGGGGGGGGGGGGGGGGGGGTCAGCCACTTGGGTGGTCGGTGCCAAACCCGTTTTGGTGTGAACAAAGGCGGGCGCCAGGTGTTGTCCCCACTCCTCGCTCCCTTCCACCCGCCGTCGATCCACTCTCATTCACAGCCATCATGTCGTCCTTGTTGGAAGTGTCTTATGATGACGCGCTCGTCGCCGTGGCCGAGGAGGTTGAGCGAGCCGTTATAGAGGAGGACGCCCTCCTCATCGCAGCTGCAGAGGAGGCGGAGGCAGCGGATGCGGTGGCAGCAGCGGAGGCGGCAGCGGAGGCGGCGGCGGCGGAGGCGGCGGCCATGGTAGCCATGGCGGAGGCGACGGCGGAGGCGGCGTTGCAGAATGGGACCCTCCACGAGCTGGAAGAAACCCAGCGTCAGATGGAAGAGCTATTCGACGCGACCTACTGCGCCCAGCCGCAATCGCCGGAGCAGTGGGCCGACTATTATAGTCTGTCGGCCCAGCTCACTGCTATGGAGGCCGCCATCGCCGCGAGGAAAACCAACTAATTAATAAATGTTTTTCCTCTTCCTCCCTTAGTTTAGATTAGCTGTAGTTTTAGTCGTAATTGTACATAAATAATTGTAAATAGACAAAAAAAATTAATAAATAAAAATAAATAAAAAGAAAAAAAAGATAGAAATGAATAAATGTAAATAGAAAAAAAAACAAACAAACAAAAACTAATCTAAGTCAAGATGTTAACTATATAACACAGTGATCGTGTTATTTAGTTTTCATCTTGTAGACCACGCAGGGGTGTGGACGGTCTATTGTGCCGGCTCCCCTAGGTGTGGAATGTCGCACCTGGCCGAGGGTCGGGTTGCAACAACACCGCAGGTGGTCCTCGGGGGAAGGGGGGGGGGCTCGCCGGGAGCTCCTCGGGGGGGGGGGGGGGCTCGCCGGGAGCTCCTCGGGGGGGGGGGGGGGTCGGCTCCTCCTGCTCCTCCTGACAGTCTTCGGCCAAGGTACCCTACTCATGTCCTGATTAATTAACATGCAAGTTAAATGGGAAAATGACATTTTACTTTCTCCCTCTATACCATAGTATATGGAGAAAGTATTGTTTTCGTCAAAATTTTCGAATTTGAGTTGTTGGTGGATTTATCCATTTTGGTTCCCCCTGAGTCCAAAAAAGTGGTTTTCGGAGTGATGTCTGTGTGTGTGTGTGTGTGTGTGTGTGTGTGTATGTGTGTCAGGATGTAAACAGAGCTAGAGAATGCCCCAATAGTCCGATTTTGGTGAAATTTGGTATGTAGGTCCAAACCCACGATAATTCCAGGCGTTTTTTTCATTTTTTTGAATTTTTGATTTTTAAGGGTAGTTTACCCCCAAAAACCCTCAAAAATCGTCAAAAATCACAATTTCTCAAAAACGGCTCTAACGATTTTGATTAAAATTTTGTGGTTTATTAAGCTTAAAATGGTGAATAAAATAACACCACCCGCATCTCCAGGAAAATCTGCGTTCAAAAGTTATGGAGTAAAAAGTGTTTCAAAAATCAATTTTTTGGATTTTCAAAATATATGTTGTCTTGAAATAAATTTTACTTATCACCATTAAATCAAGCTCAAAAAACTAAATAATCCAGTATTTTAAATTATTGCTCTACGTCAAGTGGTTGCGGAGAAAATTCAATTTTTTGTTTAGCGGTAAACGCAGTACGTTATTAAAAGTCACAGATGCGCGTAGGGTCAAACGTGCGCTGCTCAGCTGGTAGCTATCCGACTGAGTCATCAAGACATTAATGTTTGAAGCTTTTAACATCTTTTTTATATTGTTGGGAGAAAGTATGTGTCAGTTAACTGATACCGTTTATTTACGTTATTACTACAAAACCAAAATAGATACGGCATTAGTATAAATTACAAAGTTGTTCAGTTTAACGAGAGCTTTAATATGATGTACAAAAAGACATGTGTTTGTATTTAAAATTTTTTGAGTTTTGTTTATGTAAAAATTTTCAAAAATATTAAATTTTTGAAATTTTATTTTTTTTTATAAATTTTGTCATGTGACATATCATTGTAAAGCTTAGCTTATTTCAAATAAGTATTTCGAATCAGAAGTCATTTATGACAAATAATAAAAGAATTACAGGGTATTCCGTAAATTTCGATTTTGGCTACAAAAATGGACGCCATTTTGAAACTAATAAAAATAACAAAATTCTGTTTCCACCAAAATGTTTGTATTAAATAGACCTTTCTAATGATGTATAATATGACATATGTTTGTATTTGAAATTTCCGAGATTCGAACCTGTGACCCCCAGTTTTTTGGACACCTTGTATTTATACAACGTTAAAAATATTTTTAAAGTATTCC
Source organism: Neoaliturus tenellus (assembly GCA_030545055.2). Lineage (NCBI taxonomy): Eukaryota > Metazoa > Arthropoda > Insecta > Hemiptera > Cicadellidae > Neoaliturus > Neoaliturus tenellus. The sequence goes on from CM061533.1 coordinate 110,434,194, forward strand.
TTGAGGTTAATTTAGTGGGAAATGATTTTATTTCAAGATTGTAGGACAAACTGTTGATCTGTAATCAATTTGAGACACCTTACGTGAGACACCCTGTAGATAGGACAAATTTACTTAGGTTTACTGTAGGCCTACATGAAATAATTTTATCAAACTTGCACTTTGGCTGGGTTCGAGAGTGTTTATTGGAAAGCTACCAAGTGGTTTTAGGCCTAACTTAAGTATTTTGAAATGGCTAAGCTTACAGGGAAAATTATAAAAATGCATTTTGTTATAAAATTGTAAATAATAATAAACTTTTTTTGTTTACTAAACGCTTTTTGAACTTATAATTACTAGCTTTTGCTTTATAATTAATTTATAAAATTGAAAGAATTACGCAAGGTCCTATTTTACTCGAAACTAACCCTCAACTTCACTCCTAAGTTATTAGATAATTCAGTGTTGGTTCTTAGGAAAAACTAAGTACCGTTCACAAAAACTAACCAACTCGCAAACGTTTCTTTCTTGCCTTCAATATGGCAAATTCATTTTATTATTAAAAGACAATTTCATCTTATATATCTCTTTTATCTTATATAATTGGACCAACAAACGCAGACACGACAATATTAGTCGAAGCCGTGAAGGATATGTTGCAAAATATAATATTTTTGCAATGGTATAGCTGTCAAATACCAGCACAGCACGAGGCGGCGGGCCCGGCGCCGCGGCGTCTGTTCGCCGATACAGAGCTTAAAACCACGGAGACTCATAATACAGGCCTGATATATAAGGCCATTTTATTTACAGATATATACTGATATATACAGGTCATTTGATAGGCCTGTATATAAGGTCATACGCTATACTTTGTTATGGTTTAAAGATTTTTATAGGTCTTCAAAAACACATGGTGTTACAGTACTACATAGCCTATGCAGAGATTATTTTGCTATCATAGATTAAAAAAGAAAAAAAATCGCTTGGAGATGAGGCCCCCTGTCTCTTGAGGCCCGGGGCAAACTGCCCCCCCTGCCCCCCCCCCTCTCGGCGGCCCTGATTACCCCCTCAACTCAGCTTTCTGATAGTGCTGGGATGGAACCACTGTAAGATTAATGCCTTCAGTGTTTTCAATTTTGGGCTCTATCAAGTCAATATTGATGATTTTACCCGCTTAATGTTGCTATTTCTCATGGAGCGAGATTTTTGTTTTAAGCGGTTTGCCTGTCATACAAATATGTATCCCGAGGCCACAAATTGACTCCATCCATAAGACTATTGGGACAAAATAATTACACTTTGCAAATTGGAATGTTCTCCGCCGAGGTAGGCTATCCTGACCAGCCAAGATTAGTTTTGATAATCCTTTTCTTAAAAGGCTTACCATATTTTTGCATATAAAATAAATATAAACAAATTCAACTTTCACGAAACTTAAAGGTGATATGAGAAAATAAAGTATTATCAGTAATAATAAGTAAGTAATAATAATAATTTCAATTTCAATTTATTTATTTTCACGCATGCGCAATCATGTTTACAATGCAGTGCTGTGCAATTTGCCTTTCTAGCTATTAGCTATTTGAAAGGCATCTTAAAGTTAATACAAGTATTCAAATATCTTTACTTGATGGGAAAAACATTTTACATCACCTAAAATCTTACAATTTCAGTCTTTAACATGCAAATGCTCTGGAAATAATTAACAGTCAACATATTTTATCACATACATGCAGAATAAATATTGTACAATAAATTATAATTTAATTTAATTTAAATGATAATAATAATAATATAACATCTGGTGATCAACATAAACAGACGCAAACATTTTGTTCTTAAAAAATTAGGTTAATTGAAATTTAAAACAGTAACATTTTGTATCTAAATTAACAAATACGATAAATTTAAAGTGTTCCTAAAATCCTGGCCGTAGGAATAAAAGGCAAACCCAGTAATGGAGAGACGTCTTAGAAACAGAACCGTCACACAGCTACCTGAGGATCGTCAGGGCACTCCTGGAGCCAGTGCTGGGGGTGACAGCATGCGAACCACTGGTGGACGTGGATTGAACAGGCGGGTCCCGCCCGGGCAACCCGAACAAAGAACAGCAGACAGATCTGCGGAACGTGTCTCCCCTGAGCCAACTCAGCGGCCCCCTCCGCAGACCAGAAGACGCATGAGATGGTCAACCGACATCAATAAATACTCAATCCAAATAGGAGAAGGCCGCTATCACGAATTGGCTGGTCCCCCTTCCTTTTAAAATGTGTTAGTATTCTTAATTCTCACATCTTTCCACCAGTACTATTAACTCTTAACTCATTCTCGGAAGTTCATACAGCAGTATATGCTGCAGCTGCATCAGCTATATCAGTAATTACTGGTAAAAACCCAATATTAGATGAAAATACTAATACCAGAGCAAAAACAAGGGACCCACCTTTGTCAAGGAGACTAGAAAATCGAATAGCCGAGCTGAGAGCAGACATTGGACGATTAACTAGATTCCAAAGAGGAGAAGGTGGCCGCAGACTTGTCAGCAAGGTTAACTCTATGATCAAAAAATACCGTTTTCATCCAGGAACTCCTGAGACCCGGAACAGAAGAATAGCAGAACTAATGGATACATTAAAACAAAAACTTGACGTATATGTGGCAAGGGTCCGTAGATATCGTAAATCGACATATAGAAGGCTGGATAACAAAAAATTCCAGTGAAATGAAAAGGCCTTTTACAGGGATATCGAAAAAGAGGAAGTTACAGTACAAGATCGCCCTCAGCAAGAACAACTTGAGGCTTACTGGTCCTCGTTATGGTCGATCCCAACTGACCATAATACCAGTACTAGTTGGGTAGCTAATGAAGAGGCTAGATTTAGTACAATACCTGAAATGCAATTTTCCGGTATAAATGTAAACACAATGAAAAAAGTTATGTCACTAGCAGCAAACTAGAAAGCACCTGGTCCAGATGGTATTCACAATTTCTGGTGGAAAAAGTTTACCTGTGTTCATGAGTATGTCGCTGAGCATTTCACAAATTTTATTAATAATCCTTCAGAAATGCCGTACTTCATGACGGAAGGCATAACTTATCTAAAGTATAAATCAGGGAATCCTGTTGAACCTGCCAACTATAGACCCATCACATGTCTGAACACAGCATATAAACTACTCACATCCTGCTTGACCGATTCTATTTATCAGTTTGTTACTAACAATAACATAATATCGGAAGTACAACGAGGCTGCACGAAGGGATCTTATGGGTGCAAAGAACTTTTAACAATTGATGCAGTTGTTATGAAGCAGGAAAAAGACAAAAAACGGAACCTTTACATGGCTTATATAGATTATAAGAAGGCATATGATTCTGTCCCTCACTCATGGCTCATAACTATTCTTAGAATATACCGTATCAACATACAACTTATAAATTTCTTACAACTAACGATGAGTCGGTGGAAAACGAGCCTCAGGTTATCGTCTGATGAGACTAATGAACAAGGATCAAGTATTACCGTAAGAAGAGGCATATTTCAAGGTGACTCCCAAAGTCCACTTTGGTTTGTATTGGCTCTTAATCCTCTTTCACATAAGTAGTGGGGTTTGGTTACACCTAGACCGGAAGTCGTGCCATCTGCCCGAGCAGCTGCTTGTGAGCAGTTGACCGGGCAGCTGGCGCCAGCTGCCATGCCATATAGCTTCCGGTGGGGGTTAGAGGGTATATATGAGATGCTGTAGTTATATGTTATGCCATATAGGTTGGGGTGGAGATGGCGATAGTGTTGGCGTTAGGGTGAAGTGAATTTGCGCATAAAGTGGGGTTGAACCAAGAGTGCGCATAGATTAAAAGTTAGTTCAAAATTGAAATTCATCGGTGTTAACAAAACTCTAACAGTTGAACAAAAATTAAGAGTTAGTTCAAAATTGAAATTCAAACTTATAACTGGGATCTGGAAAACATGTCAAGGTCATCCAGAGTAAGTTTTTAAAAAGCCTATCCAACTACCACCAGAAATAGTTGAAAGTTGAACTAGTTGGTGATAGTGGGATAATTCATCCGTGCCATGGGAGAGGTGTTTATCGTTTGAAAGTTGGCGATAGAATGAGAAGCGCCGCCTAGGGAGAGGGCTTATAAAATGGCAACCTTCCCCCACCACCCCTTCCCCCACTCCTTTAGACCAATAACCGGTCGCCGACTCTATGTGGTGAAACTGAACTAAACATGGCGGCCGCCATGGATAATTCTAACCTCAAACCCTAGCTCAGCTGAAACTCTAATAGTTGAACAAAACTAAAAGTTAATTCAAAACTGAAATTCAAATGTATAACTGGGATCTGGAAAGTATGTCAAGGTCATCCAGAGTAAGTTTTAAAAAAGCCTACCCAACTACCACCAAAAATAGTTCAAAGTTGAACTAGTTGGTGATAGCGGGATAGGTTGAAGTAACTTTTGAATTTTATTAGTGAACATACAATCAATGTGCAACAGCAGAGTTTAAACAAGTTGAACTTTTGTGATGAACTATAGAGTTGTAAATGCAAACACCGACGACGATGAGAAGGTAAATGCAGAGTCCCCAGATGATGTATTTGAAAAGCTTGAACAAATGTAACATTTCGAGTTGGTTTTCCCATTCCATTTCTAATCGTTTAATTTCCAATTTCAATTTATCCTCTTCCATTCTAGTTATGAAGGGAACTTCATCCATCATATCCATCATGATTGTGTTAGTGTTTGAAATTTTAGTGATGTTGATAGTTCAAAAGTTGAAGACGGAATGAGAAGTGAAAGCGAGAAACGTTAGTTAAATAAAGAAGTGGTGGGGGGAAATATGAATTACAAAGAAGTGGTGGGGGAAAGAAGTTGCTCTTCATTATTACCATCAGTAGTGTCAGATGGTGCAGGAGTTAGATTTAGTAAATTGTCTTCGTCCGAACTTTCAACCTTATCACAAACAGGACAATCGTATGTTATTTCCAAATTAATTTTGATGGTTGTAACATTATCTACAAGTTCTTGTAAAATATTAAAAATGTCTTGTAACTCTTCTTTAGAGTTTACTTCAAAACTAGAATTCATTCGGGCCAACGGAGAGTTGTTCATTGTTTGAGAGTTGGGGATTGAATGAGGAGTGTCACCTAGGGAGGGGGGCTTATATAATGGCGACCTTGAGCTTATGATCAAATAAAGAGTTAAGTTCTTCTTCTTTGTCTTTTAATTCAATTATTTTAACTGAATTAGTTGTTTCGTCTTCCTCACTCTGTGATGATGACGATGAAGAAAATAACTCACCAGGATTTAAATATTGAACCACAATTCTGAACCATCTCATAGGATATTTGTCCATGATAGAAAGTAAGTTTTGAAACAATTCTTCCATCTCCTCCCTCTCAGTTATTATATGTTCAAACTTGATAAATTTTGCTTCCATGTTATTAGTTAGAGTGTTGGAAGTGAAATGATTTAAAGTTGAATATAATATTATATAAAAATTACAACCGGTAGTGGGGGAAATCTCAAGGTCATCCAATTGAAGTTTTAAAAAAGAGTATAAAACTGAAATTACACATTTGATGGTTCTACAGGATCGGAATACCAATCTGACTGTATTTACATCTTTTTATCATGCATGTACAAAAATCATCTGTATGAACCTTGGTGCGTTGACAATGAGCAAGATCGAGAGGGTGAAATTTGAAACATCTTTGAGGACAACATGTATGAAAATATCTCGATTTGTAAATTTTCAAAGTTCGCAATTCCGGTGGTGGTAGTTGTTGTGTTTTGCATTTGCAGTAACAAGATCCGAAGAATTCACATTTAGTACAAGCTAACCCATCCACCATCATTGGCCCTAAATCTGTACATTGTTGTTCACAACAGTAACGAGGTTTGTACTTATATTTTTGCTCTTCCATGTTGACGCTGCGGAGTCCATTGAAAGAATAAGAGTGTATAGTGTTGAATAGCGAGTTTTATGTACTGTGAAAAGTGGTGGGGGTAATTTCAAGGTCATCCAAACGGAGTTTTAAAAAGTTATACCTTACAAGTGTAAGGATTATTAAAATTTAGGAAGTTTGTTTCTCTTTGTTTTCTTCAGACTTTTTATTTTTCTCAGCTTTAGCCATAGCAACTAGTTCTTCTATTGATAGTGGATGTACTTCAGGAAATTTTAAAATTAATTTAGCTTGGTATCCTTCTTTAGCTAATACATCTATATCTTTAGTCATTTGTTCAACAGTGTTGTAATCTTTTCCATAGATTTTTCCATCAAGTTGAATCATCATTCTGTACAACATTTTCTTAAATAGGTCTTGTCGTGGTGAGAGCTGAGAAGCGAATGATTATTTATACAAGTATCACATCCTTTTTATTAACTCACATTGATCACGTGATTCTTTAGTTGTAGTTTTGTCTGTCAAAAGTTATTCAACATTGGTAATACTTTTGGAACTTGATGTTATGTTGACCAGTTGGCGATGAAGAAGTTGTAGGTTGTGTAGAAATAAATATTTCATCATCGCAATATTTTGTTTTAGTGAACATCCTTGTATTAGTAGCACTAACATCAACAGTTAAGTGATAACCACCGGTAAGTAAAACTCGCATTTCGTTGGTTAAATCTTCGAGTTGTTCAAAAGTTGTAATGGTGTTGGTATCATAAGATGCACACTTGACTTTGAGAGACATCTTTTAGTTTTTATATTAAGCGATAGAGTGAGCGAGATGTGTACGGTACGAAAGGTAGTCGTAGACTGATGAATTTTACAAGTAGATTTTCGCTTTTATAATCACACAAAAGTGGGTCAAGGTCATCCTGTGGAATTTTTTAAAAAAGCAACATATTGTAATGTACAAAGACATCACAATATGTTGCTTCTTTTAATTTTTTGTTTTTTCTTTATATCATATTTATTAAAAAAACAATTACAAACAAATAGTTACAATGTTATGTACAAACTAATCAGTAGTAGGTGTTACATGAATAGTTAGTTCAGTTGAGTTGTTTCCACTTGGTCCGTGCGAAACCAAATAGAGTGCGCCGGGTTGAACTACACGAAGATCTTCATTTTGAAGAAGTTGTACAAAGCGTCTTGGTAGGAAGATCTGAAATTTTGGTTCGTCACCAACTGTATATGGAGCCTCGCTCAATGTGCAATTAATAGCATCACCTACTGAAGTTTCCATTTTCTTGATCGTATGAATGATGTAGTGTTTTTCTTCTTTTAGTTCAGAACATTTCTTCGTAGGTAGAATTGATGATTTAGAATGAGCGTTGAACTGATCAACTAAACTTTGAAGTAAGTTCTGTGATGCCATCTTGATGTTGTTGTTAATCTTCTTGTTAATAAGAATCTCCGTCGGAGATGTTGTCTCTTCGGAGGTTTGAGTAATACTCATGCTGCGTCATGGTAGCGCTCTCACTTTTATAATCGACACTACCCCCACCACTGACACTACCCCCACCACTTTGTTGAAGGAAATTATTCAAGCGGTAGGCATTCTTTAAAGCGCACTGCGACCTTCGATGTTTAAAACTTTTTGATGAAATACAAAGTTCGTTGAAGTAGCATTGGAAATCTTTATCAATTATTGCATTAATCACTTCGTTGCTTGTAAATGATTGTATCCAATTTGCTTTTTCTAATCCCCTTGTGTAGAGAATTTTAAACCCTTTGCAATAATGATTCATAATGTGCGGCATCATGTTATAATTAATGAAACCTTCATCCCATCTTAAGTTGTGAAAATGTTTGTTCAACCATTTGTTTGTAACTTTCGCTTTAGTTGTTAGTCTATTAAATGGTACTGGAGGTTTGAAAAAATAATGATAAACTACTGATGTGTTCATGTCCAAGATTACTAATTCTTTAATAAGAAAATTACCATCATTTCCTCGGAAAGCTTGAAATTCAATTATACCTCTTTTAACTTCCATTATGTGTGGCGCATTAGAAAACGAAACCCGTTTATTCATGATGAAGTCTTACTAACAACTGACTTAAAAATTGAATGAGCCGACGTTTATAACAGACAGGATTGTTCTTCTTCTTTCACTTCTTGTGCCACTTCATCAATTTTAAAATTGGTGTGATAGTTGTTTAATTGTCTCCACATTTCAACTTCTTGAGGTATTCTATTAAAGATTGAAGTATCCACGGGACCGTATAAAATTGGAACAAAAGGTTGTTTGTCGAATGTATCAATTAGATAGTCTTTAATTATTGAACTTGAAAATATTAGTTGTTTCAAATATCTGGTGACGGGACCGGTAGTACAACTTAAAGTGTAAAATTCTTCTTTAGTGAAATATAATTTAACATTGTGTGTAGTTAAATCTCTGAAGCGAACAATTTGTCCTCCACGATGTTTTACTATATCAACTTCAATATTAGATTCCAATAAACTTAATCTTGTTCTTCTTCCAAATGTGTTGTTACATAAATAGCACTCCAAAAGATGTAAATGTTTCATGAGAGATTCCCAAGTAGTTTCACTGAAAGTAACCATTTTGTTTCCATGATTTAAAATAACAATTGGTGAATAATCCATTGATTTTAAAATTCCAACTGATATACTTTTTGTCATGCATGAAGAAATTGGGTAGATAATCCGAAGAAATACTTCTGTTAAAATATTGGTTGTAATGTTAACTTCAACCTTCTTCCTTTTTACTTCTTTTTCAGCTTCTTCTTCTCTCTTCTTATGTTTGTTAAACTTTAGGAACTCGTCCATTTCTCGTTCAACTTGTTTTTCTATATCTGAACTATTATCATCCATTAGAGGTGTATTTTCTTCTCCGTTAGTAGAATTCATCTTGCGAACGATGTTTCCCATACGACGGTTGAAGATAGAATGAAGTTTCCACTAATTATTTTCCCGCTTTTATATTTTTCGTAAAATCCTTAAAATTTATATAATTACATAATTGTTTGTTTTCAACTTGTATTTTACAAACGAAATTCTAACCTCAAAAGTTAAGGTAGATAATTCTAACCTCAAAAATCTGCAGTCATTGTATTAATTCTTTTTAAAGTACATTCTTCACAATTCCGGTGAGCGGTGTGTAAGTAACTATTTTATCATGTAGAATTAGACAGTATGCCGAAGTTCCATCCGCTATTGGTTCTTCAAATTCCATTTCAATTTTTATATCTACACTTGATGATTTTACCGATTCATTTTGTTTTGAACAATCGATTACAATTATCGGAGCCTTGGAATAATACTGGTCAGGTGATAATAGTGGTGTATTAGTCTTTCCATAATATGACGATTGAAATCTTGCATACATATCGTATAAAATGGAAAAACGTTTTTTGCTGAACATGACATTCAAATTGTCATATGGAAAAAATTGAGAGTTTAAAAAAACTTTACAATTCTTTATTTTACAGTGATCAAATTGACCAGCATTTGCAGTGATAACATCTTTTCGCTTAGTTTGAAAACCGAGTATTATGTACCTTGCTCGTTCCAAGTAAGTTGATGTCTTGACGGTCCATGTTTGTCGTTCTGTCTGAGGTAGTGTAGGGTATTCATGAAATTCCCAACTTCGGAATGGCATCACAATATCACGGTCAGATTTTAACTTTCTCAATAATAGGATTCTATGTTCATCGGCCAATCTTACATGAGGTACTCTCCAAACAACTTTATCCAACTGTAGTTGCCATTCCAGTTTATCTTCCGTAGTTGCAGGGTCTGCAAGTATCAAGTCCTTATTAGTTGAAGATCTGAGTAATACTAATTCTTGTTTGACATATTATTACCCGTTTGTAATCTTCAGCGAATCCCAAAAGCAATCGTAAAGGTACATGAAAATCAAAGTGACCGTTGGAAGCTGGTGTTATAGTGTCTTTATCGGGGGCCACCCATCCGGCGGTGACTATTGAATTCTTCTCATGCGGTGTTAATGATGTTAATCCTTTCAATGTCGTTGTTAAACCAACCTTTTTTGTTGAATCAACCGTCACCCCTGATATTTCATATCTTATTTCATCAAAAAGATATGCCATCGGGTTATTTATAAAAGGAACTGTTGAAGCAGTTTTTCCATCCAATTTTAATACCCGTCCTTCGATGTACAAGTAACTTTCACACGGTAACGTGTAAATATCTTGTTGTTGAATGGGAATCCTTATTTCATCGTTATTGTTTAATTTTGATGAAGTGTAAGGGTTGTGCGTGTGATATTCCTTCTCCCATAGTGTTTCGTCGAACGTTGGTCCTTGAGATATATCCAGGATATCCATCGCTGTTAAGTTTCAATCCAATCTTCTGTAGAAAACGAATGTTGTCCGATGTTAACTCTTCCAATGTCGAGGAGCTACTGAGCTCCCGACTCTTCCGTTGCGGTTTAAATGATAATCCCATGTTGACTTTTATGTTGCTGCTCTGATGTGTATCCGTATAGTAATTGTTTCTCCTCTAAAGTCAACACTATGACCGTCTTGATCCAATATGTTCAGTACGATGTCTGAAATGAAACTGGTGTTTAATGGTAGGTATATCAAGTTTTGTGGCTTCTCAACAATTTTAAAACCGGGAGCTACTGTTGGATAAAATGTATGTAAAATATGTTGATTAACTCCATCTCTATACGATCCGTGTATAATGTTGCACGTGACATCGATACTATTTACTTTCAATATTGTTACAGTTGAATCACCTGAATGAGTAGTTCCAGGTGTTAAGATTTTCTTTTTGGTATCTGTAAATCCAAGTAAACTGCCAATAGAGTTTTCCAAGCCAACATCGATATAATATTTCGAAGTTATTTCTGCTTTTAAAGTATTATTGTTTCCTTTAACGGTGATATTGTCTTCTCCGAGTTGTTTCTGTAATAATTGGTTTATATCATCGATTTCATATGCTCCAGTAGGAAATGTAATTATTTTCAATTCTGAGTATTTTCCTGAAGCATCCTTAGTTTCATAATAATGTAGTAAATTGTTCTTTCCTTCCGTAACATTGGGAATTGAGTTGTAGGTAGTCAAATCAAGTAATGCCGCTTCCCATAATCTTTCCTTGGATAGACGCAATGCTGGGAACAGCGTACTTTTCAATGTGGATGAATTTCCACTCAATGACACTGTATACGATGACATCTTAAAGCTGACTGACACTTTTCGCTAGAAACTCCAAACATAAATGCCCACATATTTCAGTATTGTTAGGTTGTTCTCTTTTGTAATTGTAAAAAATGTTTTTGGAGTTTTGAAAATAATGTTGAAGTTCTTTCGGCGGTGGTAGATTGCCAAAACTGTCAAAGTAGTAAACGGTTTGTCCGAGCTTTTTATAGCATACCCAATGAGTGCCTGGACCATAGGTGGAATCCAAATTTACTATTCCAGTTTCATTTTTCCATATTTTAGCTGGTAATACATCTTTCATAAAAACTCCTCGAAAGAATGGTATTTTCAAACATTTTACATAATCATTTAACTGATGATTTGTTAAGGCTTTATTTGGAATTATTAATTGATTCTTCTTATTTAGTACACACGGTATGGTCTTAGGTATAAACCTGCTCCGTTTTTTACCATTTGCCAAACAGAAGTCTTCTTTACACTTGCCTTATGAGTTCTACGACGTCCTTTTTTAATGTTTCCACCTCTTTTGGGAGCGCCTCTCTTTGCAGGTCTTCCTCTGCGACGTCTTCCACCACCTAACTTTGCTTTCGTCTTCATGGCTGTAGTTACTGCCCAAGCCGATGCTTTTTCTGCAATACTTGCGTCACTTGATTTTACTCTTTGCCAAGCTTTTTCCGCTAGAATTTTATCTGGTATTGATCTATTTGTTGAATCTTTATACTTTGAATATGCTATATCGTGTTCTTTGCAAGCTTGATCTAATTTATTAATTCCAGGATCTCCTCTTGCTAAACGTTTTGCCAACTTAGTTCCAGGTCCACAATATTGATAACCTCCGGGCAGATGTAATTCGTATGGTAAAGCGTCTATCGCTCGATTCACAACAGCACCAATTGGAATCTGTCTGAGCAGGGATAATGCAGCTGATGTTAAACCACGTCCTCTCTTGCCGCTGTCTTGACGACGACTGAGCAATACGGTCTTCATTATGCTGTTTTATGTAACCAACGTCTTCACTCTATGAAATACTTTATGATAATGAATCCTTTTTGTGTATTCCATACTTAAATATTCATAAGTTTTACTAGTATCTATCGATGATTTTATCTTTAATCCATTGGTTTCTCTGAGAATCTTCGATTTTATTGTGTGTCAACGATGTATTAATTAAATGATTATGCACATCAATAACTACATTACCTACAAGATTCGTTACATACTCTATATTAGTAGCATCTTTGTCATATTGAGGATTATCAAGATTTGTGATACGTTTACCATTACATGTATACACAGATGGATCGTTATTAGAAGTTGCTATAACTTGATTAATAGTAGCAACATCATTCGGAGCTATTCCTGCTGATATGTTAGATATTCTTCTATTTTTTCCATCATATACGTTATTTATTTTATCTAAAACTATAGTTTTTTTTACAACAACACAATCTTGATCATCTTTACCAGATTTAACTTGGGTTAATCGTCTTCCTCTACACATAAAATTAACACCAGTAGCTGATAGTTGTGGTACTTGTGTTAAAATAACAGCATCATGTTCTTCCGTGCCTAAACTTATATTTGACAATCTTTTATTTTTTCCATCCCACTTGTCATTTTGTAGTTGTAGCAAGGTAAACTTTTCACTTCCTTGCATAAACTCGTCACCTTTCTTTGACACCTCTTGATTTTGTTTAACAAAAGCGGATGTTCCTTTCTTCAAGCTTTCATTAATTTGTCTCACGGTAGCAGCATCCGATGGAGTTGAACCATCTTTCAGATTGGACAATACTTTTCCATGACAATCAATAACAGCACCATTATATAAAATACAATTATCTTTAATATATTTTATATTAACACCATCACTTTCTCCTTTAGGATATCCAATATCGTTTATAGTATATTTATAAAAGGAAAATCCATCCTTTTTCTTTTCTGGTATTACAGAGTGCAAATAACGCTTATTGATTGTATCTGTATCATCGATTGGATCTGCCACATTAGTTATTTTATAATTTAAAGCATTGTACATTTTTCCACTTTTAGTCTTTTGCAACAGTAAAGCGTAATCCATCGCAGATAGCAAATAGCCTTTATTAACAACATCTCCATTGTTGACTGGTTTTGCAACATTAATAACCCTGTGAGATTTTGCATCATACAGTTGGTTGTTGTCGAGTTTTTAACTTGTAGATGTTTCCTCCTTTACTGTTTTTAAATTTGTTGCATCTCCATCTTCTTCTGGATCTTTAACAAACTTTAAACGTTTATTATTTATGTTATAGTCACCTTCGGGTGTTTGCGGTAATCCACTTCTTTTTCTGTTTTCTCCAACTTGCACTCCTAACGCGGAGTATCGTCCGAACTTGTCGACGCTCATGTTAGAACTGACACATTATACGCCTGCAACTCTTATATATCCGCGGACAATTATACAATTATGCCGCGATTCCTGAGTTCGTCAATCAGAGCTACCCATTCATTATTTAAACCTGTATGACCGGCTTCCATGGCTTCATGCAATAGTCTCATTCTATCAACCAATTTATTGATGTCGTTGTAGTAAATCACATTCGTATTGTATAGATTTTTCATCAATCCTTTACCAGATGTTGAAGTATCTCCTTTACTCTTTTTACCATGTTGTTCAAGAAGTGATAAATCCATAAGTGATAAAGATTTTCTTTTCAGTGGTTGTCTCACCGCTGGTGCAGTACGTAATGTTGGCAATTTTCGTGGAGGAAACAACTTTTTTATAACGATGTTATATTTTGTTGCACGTGAACGATTAATCATTGAATCCTTTAAGTAGTTTCTTCTATGAGCGTTAGTATTTTGTAGAATCTCCTTAAAAATACTTAAATCTTTGGATGAATATCTTAGTGGTATGTTTTTAAAAATTAATTCATATAATCCTTTTGTTCCTTTATATCTATGCTCACCAATAATGATGTAATCGTCTTGTGTTATTTCAAGCTTTGAATTGCCGATCTTCAATTCATTCCCATCAATTCTTGCTCCGTATACGTGTGATCTACTCAAATTCGGGTTTGATTTCATGTCATGTAGCATTTTCATTATATATTTTCTTCCAAGAGGTCCATGTTGTAATATATCGCTACTCAATTGAGTTAAATTTGGAATAGATTGTTCAGCTTCAGGTATTGGCTGTTCTTCTTCCTTTTCAACAATTGGTTCTTCTTCTTCTTTTGTTTCTTCTTGCTCACTAGCACTTGTATATGAATCATCATCTTCTTCTTTTTTTAATGCTTGTACTTCTTGTTTAGAAACTGGTAGTAAAACATCTCCTTCATAACGAGGTTTACCAATAGTTTCTGATATGTGTTTTAAAGGTTCCGTAATAGGTTTAAATGTAGTCTCTAGAAATTCTTCTCTTTCACTTAAACCCATCCTCAATGCACGATTCTTCATCCTAATAGAATCACTGAGTGGTTTTATTTCTTTCAATAGTTTTTCTTGATTCACCATGTTTACACTGTGAAGTTCAACGTGTAACTAGATGTAGCATCGGTAGTTCAACGCATAAATACAAATTTATCCAACCCTATACGATATCTACCATTTTTAATATTTTCTTCCTTCATAATAACGAGAAAGCTATATTTCTCATTCCATGCTTTGCCACACATTTCTTTAAATTTCTCAAATGGCATATCCGCATTTACATGATCATTGTATATATGCTTTAAATTTGTTTCATCTTGCTTAAAGATAATCAACATATTTGCATTATCTCTTATAAGTTGTTTTGGAATTTTACTGTATGTTTGACCAATATAAATGCTATCGATATTATGATGTCTCCCCATAGCGAAATAATTCCTTATAGTGTCGTGATTTTCACAAGAAACATCGTCAAATATAAAAATAGAAAATGGTTTTGCTTCATTTGGTTGCATAATTGTTTCACTGGCATTAAACTTGTAAAAATTCACTTCAGGTACACTTGCAAGTACTTTATCCAATAATTGATATTTTGGTTGTTGCAATGATTTTGAAAAAATGTATATATTGTTTAAACGCAATCCTTTAGGATTAGTTATAAGGTTAAAAACAACATTAGTTTTTCCACAATTTGAAGGACCAGTTATTAGACATCTTATCGTATTTGGTAGTAATTCACCATGTTTTCCATGATTTAACTTATCATTGTCAACTGTCAATTCATCAATGTTATTGATATTAAATCGATCTTTTCGTTGTACAATCTCCATCTTGTATAAAGGTTAAACACACAATGAGCTATTAAACAACTATACTAAGTCTTTTGAAGGAATCCAAGAGTCTTCACTTTTATCAAACCCTAACCACCGGACTTTAACCATATCCTTTTTCCTTTTTAAAATCTTCTCGACAAGAGATACATCACCGACTGTTGATTTCAACAATTCGTGTCCGTAGAATCCACCTTGAGGTAATTCACCCTTGTTATCCTTTAATAAATAGGTTTCAGGTATAGTTGGTTGCACTTTATAAATTGTAAATACTTCATTAGTCCAATTTGGTAGATATCTTTTACTAAATACACCTTTGTATTTGCTTATACGAACTTTATCGTTGACCTTGAACTTCTTTGGTTGCAATTTTTCCAATTTCGGTGTTGTATTATTTTTAATGCGTTGTAATACAATTTTGGCATTAGCACTGTTTACCTGGATAGGTTTCATTCCAATGGTACGATGATATTTGTTGTTATACTCTTTTATAAGTTGTGGTAATATGTCATACCACATGTATGATCCTCGTTTTGAAAATTGTTTATACATCGCACCTTTCAATGTTCTATTGAATCTTTCAATTATTGAAGCTTTAACTTCAGAATTTGTAGAATAATGATTTATTTGATATTTCTTCATCAAAGCTCTAAAGTCTTTATTAAAATATTCTTTTCCATCATCGGTCTGTAGATGTTTAATTTTAAATTTATTTCTTTGTATTGTGGTTTCCATAGCTTTTGTAACACTTTTACCAATCTTATCCTTCAATGGTAAAGCGTCAGCTATTTTAGTAAAACAGTCTATAATTGTTAAAATATATTTAAATCCTTTGTTTAATTTACTGTGCGGTATCATTTCAATGAGATCAGCTTGATAAAGATCATTCATTCCTTTAATGATTGTAATTCTTCTTGGAAATCTTCTTCTTGCTGGTTTATGTAGTTCATTTACAATCTTGTCCTTCACACTTTCCATCTTTAGATGTTGCTTGTACACCGCATGTAAAAATACTGATCCATAGAATAGTTTATTCTCATTTATATAGTTTGAATATAGGTCAAGGCCATTTCATATTAGTGTAAAAAAGAGGGAACATGGCATTGGGCTTGCCATGTCCCCTCTTCTTTACGGAAAGGAAAAAGGAAGAAGGTAGAGGACGAAGAATAGGTTTACTGGTCGATAGGGTTTAGAGAGTAGTGGCCGAATGGTAAAGTATTAATTTTATCTTCTAAAATATGGCGCTTGTCATCTTTGTAGCTTAATGCCCACTTTGTTTGTTTGACACTAAAAAGTTGATGATTATAACTTCTAATAGTGTTGAACGTTGCAGTTGTTTCAACATTTTCAAACAAACATCTTTTATAATGTTCAAACTGTACGTTCTTCTTAAGAAAAGAAGTTTTTATTCCTTTGGCCTTCTTCGTGACTTGATGTTCGTTCCTCTCGTTTATGTACAGTTGAAACGAATACAGTTTGGACATTAATGCTACAATTTCCATCATTGGCACACCATTCGTTTCATCTTTAAATTTTCCCAATACTTTCTTGTTTCTGTCATAGTCGTAATTTGGATGATCCTTAGGATAATCGGAAAAGTCGAAATCATCTTTATATATAAAGGTGCGTAGATCTTCATACATGTCATTTGTTTTAATCCAGTAAATTAGTGCATCCGTATCCATATATGCAATACCAATGTACTCTCTTCCATAATAGTTAACCATCTTCTTATAATGAAACTCATACATATGTGTTTTTGAAATATCCAAGATTGACATTCCAAGATACAAAGGACGATCCATTTCAACTGACTTCTTGTTCATGGAAATAACAACTAGATTTTCATTAATAATTACAGATGAACCAAAGTTTGGTTGTTGCACCAATTTCTGTAATTTTACTGGATCAGTTACCAATTTGATATCTTTATGTTTCCTTTTGTTTTCCAAAGTCTTGCCAAATATTGCGTTATTCATTAATTTAAAAAAATCTTTTTGAAAACTTGATGTAGCGGCGGCTCTTCTTCTTGTGTTGTTGTCGATGTAAGGTTTTAACCAACAAGATTAAGAAAATTGTAGTACTCGATTAATTTTTGTAATTCTCAATCCTAAGTCTAAAGCTTGTTGTATCATCCAGTAGTGTCCAACATATCGAGACTTGTCGGTTAAAGTCATCATTAATTTTGGCCATCTTCCAGTAGGGGAGATTTCAGTCTTTGGAAGAAGTGGTAAATCATAATGATGATCGTGAAGATGTTCAGGATATTCAAAATCGACGTCAAAAATGTAACCAGTTTCACCATGCTTCGGTATATCCATTATGTTTCCAATCGATTCTGGGTCTATCCATTTGAAATTATCATATGGAAGGGGATTCGACATTGCCCATCCATATAAGTTATTTGCATCGAAATAACCCAGGAATGTTGTTGGTTTTGATGCATCATAATCGGGCAGATACTTGTTATTCGCCTTAACATGTCTGGTTACACTTTGCGTCAATCCCCCTCGAACTCCTGATTCTAACATCAAAACCATATCTATATCAGTAAGAAGTTGTAATTTACAATTTGTTTCTTTCAACATGGCTTGCCATGCTAGTCCAGGTGAAGTGTATGAATGAAGAGGGTCCAATCCATATGCTGCAAAACACGTATTTCTAAATTCTTCCATTATTTCACATAGTAAAGTTACATCTAATTTAACATAAAAATCTGAATATTCTCCCAATGTTCTAAATCCTAATTCGTTCCATACTCTACATGCATGATCATAGTCCTCTTGAGATATATCCATGTCGTAAAGTTTACTTTTAAATTCTTCTTTTGCTGGAAGTGATGTTTCATTAAATTTTTCTAAACTGTCTATGTAATCATATGGGAAAACACCTTTCCGAAGTACCAGATCCAGTTTGTCGCTATTTACAATCTTCTTTGTTTCGACAAAATCTTGTTTCCTTAAATTTTCAGAAAGTTTGGACAAACTCGACGGCATAAATCGGTAGGAATCCAAGAATCTTAGTTTGACGTTTCCAACTGTTTTAGAAAAACTTATGAATTTTTCTGAAGTTTCAGCCAACACATCTATTGAACCGTCGTCTCTTCCTAATTCAGGTATTATAAAATGAGCATCATACCCGCTGAGGTTATGCAGAACCACAGGAATAAATAGTGGTAAACGATAGCTCAAGTTGCATTTATTACAAGCAGCACCCCTATAATAACCTGTGAGGTGGTCATGATCTTTAACTTTATAATTCTCAATAGTAAAATCATTTTTGCACAAGAAACAGCGAGTTGCATTTTCATGTTGAATTTCTTCTTCTTCGTCCATCGGTTTCATTGGTACAATATTTGTATATAATCTTTGCATATTTCCAGCTATTGAATATAAGTGATTAAGAAATATTTTTTCCGCATTTTCACCACGATATACTAAAGGTTCTGAAGTTAATCCATATCTGTTTAAATGTTCTTCTGATAATGTTGATTTGACCATTAAACAAAAACTGTTTGGTTTGTGCATTTGATACTTGACACTCTTTCGAGCTTCACAATTTTCATCTTCAACAGGAACAAGTGTTGATTCAAAGTCTGCATACACAACTAGAGGGATACGGTATTGATGATGAACCTTTTGAAAAGTAAAAAAAGCTTTGCTTTCCAAAGGTAAATTAATCTTTGCTTCATAATTATTGTTACATAGTCTTTTGTGCTCTTGTAACCATTCTCTTCCTTGTCTTCCTTCTCGTTGAAAATTAAAACATCTCTTACAAATCAACTTTTTGTTTCTATTTTTTGAAAGTTGCTTGTTAACAAGAGAGTCAAATTTCTTTATGTACACATAGTGAGACACATCTCCTCGCGTTAGTAGTAGTAAATCCGTATGATCTGGTAGCTCTTCTTTTGCAATACGTAAAGGATACACTTTGTTTGAACTATCTAATGCAAAAACATTGATAGACGTACCGGGATTTTTCTTCTCAAATTTTGATATATCTTTCAGTGATACAGGATAAGTGATTCCTTGAAAATTGTATCTAAATCTTTGATTTTCATATTCTTGGTCAGGTCTATTCGCATGATGTGGTACAAATTTAGCTGTTATTGCATAACGAAAACATTCATTGTCTTCATTTTTAACATTAACACAAGATTTTGTATTTTCAATTATTTTTGGTAAAGGAATGTAACTAGATCCCATTAGTCCATATCCATGTTTATGAACTCTTGTATCTAATACTTCAATACTTGTAAGACTCCATCCGGATCCTCTTCCTTCGTGTTCCTGAATTTTTGTTAATATTTCTTCTATACAGTTCTCTACTATTGAATCAATGTTTGAACTTTCCATAATGGTTCGGTTTTTTGTTATGAATCCTCTTGGTGATAATTCTTCTTGTACATTTATAAACATAGCTTCTAGTAGTAAACCAAATTTAAGAAAGTTCAATCTTTTCAATTCTTCTTTTAAAGTTTTACTTACGATTGGTTTTGCTTCTCTAATAAATTCTTCTAGCTTCAAGTTTTCATTTTGAATCTTATGATGCATTACTACTTTACCGGGTAATGCAAATACTTGTAGATTTGGTAAAGTAGTTGAAGATGTTGCTGTTATTTCATCTTGTTCTTCTTGTTGTTCTTGTTGTTCTTGTTGTTCTTGTTCTTGTTCTTGTTCTTGTTCTTGTTCTTGTTGTTCTTGTTTTTCTTCTGGGTTGTTGTGAATTAGTTCTTTATGACAGTCTAATAGAATTTCATCGTGAAACGATTCCGAACATTTATCGCAACAATACATGTTGAGATGTTTACTCTTCGAAATTTCGCCAAGAAATGAAATGGGCTCTCACGTTCCTCCTTTTATAACGGTTCCCCCACCACTATTTCATCTTCTTCACTATCCAAGGAAATCAAACGTTTTGAACAAAAATATTAACCTTCTTCAAACGAATTGTTCATTCGTGTTCTTTATTCCCATTGGAGTTTTAGTATATACTTCTTTATATTCAAGCTTTAACGAACTTTCCCCCACCCAACTAATTTTAGTTACTTTTAGGTGGAAATGGCTAGAGCACAGGCACTTGGTTAAACTAAATTTGTGCATAAATTAACTAGAGTTGAACTAAAAATTCGCATAAATTAAAAGTTAGTTCAAAACTAAAATTCGACAGTGTTAAAAAAAACTCTAATAGTTGAACGAAAATAAACGTTAGTTCAAAACTGAAATTCAACAGTGTTAACCAAATTCTAACAGTCGAACAAATAGGTCAAGGTAATCCAATTTAACGCGAGGACGAGGAATAGAGCACTAAATGGCATGTTAGTCCATTACCACAAAGTGATCTATTCCTCGCTCTCTATTCTACATCTACTTTTTTGGGTTTACTTATTTATATTAAAATGTTCAAATTTTACTACGTAGAATGTCCATTCTTGCTCTTCAACTCTTTGATTGTTTTTAGCAATTGTAACAAATATTCGTTAGTTTTCACCAAAGTCTTTATTTTGCTACATCCAATTTCAATAGAAGGTATTATAAGTTGTAATTTTATAAGTTCGATCTTTTCTTTCTTGCGAATTTCTCTCTTTATTATGTTGTTCCTTATTTTTGCTGAAGATTTAAACTCCATGTTGTTTCTGCTAAAGCCACAATAATAAAAGTCTCTTCAAACAACCTGCATTTATACACATTCCCCCACCATTTTATAATCCCCAATCCTTTCCCCCTTCTTTATAGGATTTGAAAGGGATAGGGTGTATGGTTGGGTAAGGGTAATTTTGTTATTACACTAGTTGTGCAAGAAAATAGCCGCCAGTGTCTACACCTTGTTTGTAGCACTCCATCATAGATTGTGCCCACTGCCACATGCGGTCTCTGTCATTTGGTGTGACAAGGAAAGAATGACTATCACCATACAATATAAA
Organism: Neoaliturus tenellus; assembly: GCA_030545055.2. NCBI lineage: Eukaryota > Metazoa > Arthropoda > Insecta > Hemiptera > Cicadellidae > Neoaliturus > Neoaliturus tenellus. The sequence continues at coordinate 110,455,443 of CM061533.1, forward strand.
AGAGTCAATTCGTACATAACATCCTGAGTCCAACCATTTATTAGCTTCAGCCATAAACTTTTCTATTGTATCAAATGGAAATTGTGGATCAATTGCTATGACTTTACGTTCTTCACTAAGTTCAACAGTATAATCATCATCGTCCTCATCATCTTCACTTTCACTGTTGTTACTTAAAGTGTCTTCAGATTGTTCAAAAACATCAGAAATTTTATAAGAATTGAAATTTTCATTCAGATGAGGAGGCATTTTGAAGCAAGAAATATTGTAAACAGCAGAGACGAAACGACAAGAGCGGCGTGTAGAAGAAAAATGAAGGAGTGACCAACGCTCGCTCCGCTTTTATAATAGTATGCAAATGAGGGGTAGGAGCTGACCGTGACCAGTCATTGACCCAAAGGAGTGGGGGGAAGTACTTTTCTTACTACTCGGATGGAAGTAGGTTAGTAGGTCACGAGACTTAGAGTGTTAAAAAATAATGGGGGAGAAACACAACGCTATAACGCATTGTGTTTCTCCCCCATTATTTTTTAAGCAACAATTTGGAAAAAAACTATGTGAATTTACTTTCTACGCCCCCACCTTGTAATACCATCCACTTTGTGTCTGAGGAGATAGTCTTTAGAGTCTAACTCATAAACGGATTTCTCTTTGCGCAAGGATTCAATTACTTTAATATTATATTTTTCGCCGTTACAACTTGCCAAAATGTGTTCGTTGTCAATAACACTTTCAAAAAAATAAACACAACCTCTCTTAAGCCTATTTCCTTTCACACCAATAATTTTGGATTGGTATTCAATAGTGGGGGTTTCTGTCAGTTGTGGTTCAGAAAGGTGTTTCACGAAATGTACACGGCAAAAACTTTCGTTTTTAACACATTTCCTCCCACAAGCTGATCCTTTCTTAATTCCCCTAATGAGCACTTCAGGGCAAGTAGTGGGACGGCTAAATGCCCTACGACGCTCTTCTTGTAATAATTGAAATTGCTCTGAAGGAGCAGGCTTAGGAGCAGGTTTGGGAGTAGGCTTAGTGGATTTAGTTTTATGATAGGTGTGGTCTTCAGGCATGGTAAGTGGTGGGGTAGGAGGCAATGGTGACAGGGGAATGACAGGTGTACTAAGACGATGAAGCAAAGTTTCAAATGAAGGGGTATTAGGACGGGGAGCTGGCTTCTGTGGTGGCGGCATGATGGTTGATGGCGGTGCGGAGTCGTTTGAAAGCGAAGTAGAAGGCGAAGGCGGTGAAAAAATGCTTCGAAGTTTAGAAGTCTTGGTAGGCGGAAGAATAGTGCCAGAAGTTGAAGGTTGAGATCCAAGTTGCTTCTTGTACCAGTCAGGAGGATTTTTCAGACGAAGAGTTTTCTTAGGTGCAGTAACAGCCGTAGTAGAAGTTGAAGTAGAAGTAGAAGTTGAAGTAGAAGTTGCAGTTGGCAGAGATGACATGGTTGTGGCTCCAAGTTCGCAGCGTAGCGTCTGGAATCAGAATGAAATGTTAGCCGCAGTTGGTGCGTCTTTTATAACAATATGCAAATGAGAGGGGTAGCAGCTGGCCGAGACTGATTATTAACCTGGGAGGTGGGAGAAAAGGGGAAAGAGAAGGTATTTATTTAAAATAATTCGCATAACTTTTGACTAAAATAAAATAATCAAATTTTTCTTTTACCAAAATGTTTGTCTTAAATAGACCTTTTCAATGATGTATCGCTTGTCCAAATCCGTCAATCCGTTATCAAGTTATAGCCATTTTAATTTTTGAGGTCATGACCGGTCATTCACCCGGAGTAGTGGGGGAAGGAGTGGGGGTAGGGGTGGGGGAAGGGGGGGAATCGACTCCATTTTTTCGGCGGGGGGCGGGGGGGGGAGGGGGGAGGGGGGGGGAAATCGACTCCATTTTTTTGGCGGGGGGGAGGTCATTGACCCTTTCAAAAGTGGGTCAAGGTCATTCAAGACTTATAATGATCCAAGGTGATGGGAACAGTCGTAACTGTTCCCACCACCCTGTTTGCCTAGCGGTTCCCACTCCCAACCCACTAGTTACGTTCTGCAAGGGAGGCCCTGGTCCGTCCGCATTTAAGCGTAACGTCCCTGTCCGCATTTAAGCGTAACACTAAACAGGGAAACTGGAACAGCTAATGCAGAAACGCAACTCTAACACCCACCCGAGCTAATCCCACCCATCATATTCCTAAACAAAATGCAAAAAACCTAGTCCGCTTGCCTACAATTTGCGGATGTCCCACCCCTTCTAAATGAAGTTCAACCGAACTTCTGAATTTACAGTTAGTCTACCCCCTAACATCTAGCTGTAAGGCAAAACAACAACATTAATTATTAGTACCAACACTTAAAACTAACAACACATCATTATTAAAAACCAAATAATTCAACACAACCAAATACCATCATTTTCTTAAAATTAATACACCTTAATGCTAAACACCTCGTAAAATTAATACACCTTAATGCTAAACCCAACTTATAACTAACATCGCAATGCGCAAATTATTTCTTAAATTAAATACAACTTATAACTAAACACACACACACACACATACCACATTGCATTAAAAAACGCAACGTAGTAGAAGAAGTTCAAATATATATAGGCCTACTATATATTTGAAACCTCTTGCTGAATCGCCAACAACCTTTCGCTATGAAAATTTGTTGGCGACTGACGCGAAGATCGGGCTCGTATCGCTCCTCGGGTTCTCGAGTGGTGGGGGAAGTTATTTCACTCCAGTACAGTGTTCAATCCAGTCCAGTTTGCAGCAGTGTAAAAGGAAGGCGAAGGAGTGGGGAGCGGCGCATGCGCAGCGACGCAAAACCAAGGTTTGAGGTTAGAATTATCCATGCGCAGTAGCGCTAAAGTGAGTAATACAGGACTAGGCGCATGCGCAATAGCATGGAGTGATTCCGATCCGAAGAACTTGTTGCATGCGCATAGGTTTGAGGTTAGAATTATCGTCGGCGACCGACGATGACCAGGTGACCGGTCATTGGCCTGAAGGAGTGGGGGAAGGAGTGGGGGAAGGGGTGGTGGGGGAAGGGGCGGGGGGGGGGTGCTCCATTTTTTCGGCGGGGGGGGGGGTCATTGACCTTTCCGGTCATTGCCCCAAAACCCCCTACTTCTTTTACCATCTGTCCGGCAGCTGCCCGGAGTAATTGCCGCTATAAAACCAGGTAGTTGGTCGGCATCTGCCGTCATTTGGCTGGGGTTATTACTGTCTCTATAAAAGCGGATAGTTTATCGCGTCACAAACATTCATTACCTTGCATCCTCGCAGTGATCACCTCTCATTAGTTTTACTTTATGACTACTTCGTTACTTCTAACATGCAATTTAGCATTCATCAGCATGTGGCTTCCTAGCCACTTCATTAAATGAGTCTAGTTAATTCTAACCTCAAATATTACTACTATAGTGTTCTGTTTCAATTTCCTTTACACTTCATTTTATACCTTAGTCTTCTTTTAACTTCTGAATGTAACACATTAGTTATAATGGTTGCACAATGTTTAAGGTTAAAACTTTTGCGAACACAACACATATTACGAAGTACTTCTAAATCTTCAATTTCAAAGTGTAGAACTAATTTAAATAGAGTTAGGAAGAAATACAGTTTTAACCCATTATACTCTTCAACAACTTCGCGGGTTAATGTTGATGATAGTATTATTCATGACATCTTGCGTTATATGTTACACTTAAACAATTTTGAACTTGTTACACCTATCGACTGTGTTCAACAAGTTTTTTTATTTTACCACCCCTATTCCTTATATAAGTGCTCTCACCACAATTCCTATTTTATTCTCCTCTATTCTCTTCAGCTGAGCTAAGGTTTGAGGTTAGAATTATCCATGGCGGCCGCCATGTTTAGTTCAGTTTCAACACATAGAGTCGGCGACCGGTTATTGGTCTAAAGGAGTGGGGGAAGGGATGGTGGGGGAAGGTTGCCATTTTATAAGCCCTCTCCCTAGGCGGCGCTTCTCATTCGATCGCCAACTTTCAAACGATAAACACCTCTCCCATGGCACGGATGAATTATCCCACTATCACCAACTAGTTCAACTTTCAACTATTTCTGGTGGTAGTTGGATAGGCTTTTTAAAAACTTACTCTGGATGACCTTGACATGTTTTCCAGATCCCAGTTATAAGTTTGAATTTCAATTTTGAACTAACTCTTAATTTTTGTTCAACTGTTAGAGTTTTGTTAACACCGATGAATTTCAATTTTGAACTAACTTTTAATCTATGCGCACTCTTGGTTCAACCCCACTTTATGCGCAAATTCACTTCACCCTAACGCCAACACTATCGCCATCTCCACCCCAACCTATATGGCATAACATATAACTACAGCATCTCATATATACCCTCTAACCCCCACCGGAAGCTATATGGCATGGCAGCTGGCACCAGCTGCCCGGTCAACTGCTCACAAGCAGCTGCTCGGGCAGATGGCACGACTTCCGGTCTAGGTGTAACCAAACCCCACTACTCACATATGTTAGAATCTTACAATTACTCTTATCAACTAAGACCTAATACAGTACCTTCAGCAAATGTGTCTCGTTTAATGTACATGGATGATCTAAAGCTTTTCTCTAATAGAGAAAATCATCTAAAACTCCAAATAGAGATTGTCCACAAGTTCTCTACAGATATAGGAATGAGCTTTGGGATAGATAAATGCAAAACTCTAACACTCATTAAAGGCAAACAACGCATAATAGACTGCCAAGTTAATGAGAACTTAGTAATTGAGTCTCTTGGAGAAAATAATGCCTACAAATACCTAGGAATAGCCCAGGCTGAAGAGATCTGCCACAAAAACATAAAAGAAATTCTTCGAAGAAGGTTTTCACAAAGACTGAAATCAGTGTGTGGAAGCGGATTGAACAGCAGGAATCTCACTAGAGCCATAAACACATATTGTATTTCCCTGCTGTGCTACACTTTTGGAGTTATTAGGTGGACGGTAACAGAGCTAGAAGATGTGCAAAGGCAAATTCGTAAAGCTCTAACGACAAGTAGAAAGCTCCACCCCCGATCTGCAATCCAACGTGTTGTTTTGCCTCGATCACACGGTGGTAGAGGAATATTGGACTTACGAGGACTGCATGACTCACAAGTTAAGCAATTAAGAACTTACTTCTACAATCAAGATTCAATATTAATGAAAGCAGTAGTCCACTCCGACTTCAAATACACACCATTGAATTTAGTCGATAACAACAAAGAATTAGAAGATCAAAATTCAAAACTGACGAAATCTAGTGCAGATTGGAGAGCAAAACCACTTCACGGACAATATCCAGCACTATTGGACTTAGAAACGGTAGATAAAACAGCATCGTTAGCATGGCTTCAGGAGGGTAAACTTTATCCTGAACCTGAAGGTTTTATTATGGCTATACAAGATCAAGTAATAACCACAAAATACTACTTAAGAAGAATCGTGGGAGACATCTCTATTGAGGATGATATGTGTAGGGCTTGTAAAACGCATTTAGAAACAATTCATCACTTAACATCTGCCTGCCCAGCCCTTGCTCAGCGAGATTATCTTAAAAGACATGATGATGTTGCAAAAATAATTCACTGTGAATTAGCTGTTACACTAAACCTGTCAGGAAAAAGTGAACCATACTACTCGTATAAACCTCATCCAGTATTGAGAAATGAACAAAATAAATTATATTGGAACAGGACCATATTAACAGATCGGAGGATTGTTCATAACCGCCCAGATATTATTTGGCACAACATCAAAGAGGCTACTGTATTTATGATTGACATAGCTGTTCCTGACACACATAATCTCACAACATCGTATAATGAGAAAAAAGCTAAATACAGGGAACTTGCTGATGAAGTAAAACGAATGTGGAAAGATGTGAATAAAGTTGAAATAATACCAATAATGATTTCTTCCATTGGTATTGTTCCACAGACTTTAAAGCAAGAATTGAAGAAAGTAAACCTTAACAACACTATCATCAAGCAAATGCAACAGTCAGTCATACTTAACACCTGCCATACCATCCGGCTGGTAATGGGAGACAACGGCTACAACTGAAGAAAACGCACCCAACCAGTGAACATTTTGTTTTTTCACGTAATAATTTTTATTTCCGTAACGGATGGTTGTATTCGGTTTATATTTGGTATAAATCTTTATCATACTAATGTACATTTTCAGAAAAAAAAATTTTTTTCCACCGTGTATTTTCAAAATGGCGGCCATTTTTAATTTTCAAACTAAAATATCTCAAATTTGGTAAATTTCAAAAAAAATTTACTCTGTACAAAAAAGTTGCCAAATTTAATTATCTAACCAACGGTACCAAGTTTATTAGGATCTGATTACAAATAACGGAGTTATTGCGATTTTTCTAAAAAAAACAAACATTGATTTAGCATTATAATTAATGCAAATTATGGCCATTTACACAGAAAAATCGCAATAACTCCGTTATTTGTTATCAGATCCTTACAAACTTTGTACCTTTGGTTAGATAATTTAATTTAGCAACTTTTTTGTACAGAGTATAGTTTTTTTGAAATTTACCGAATTTGAGATATTTTAGTTTGAAAATTAAAAATGGCCGCCATTTTGAAAATACACAATAGAACAAATTAATTTTTTTCCTGAAAATTTACATTAGTATGATAAAGATTCATACCAAATATGAACTGAATACAACCATCTGTTACGGAAATAAAAATTATTACGTGAAAAAAAAACAAAATGGCGGCTAGCAGCTAAACGATGGATTTTAGACCCCTATTTATATGATGTTTTTTTCTTGTCTCGATGCAAGGAACAAATATACAAAAGGGTTCCAGAGAGTTCCGGGACACCCTGTATAACTGATATCAGTTGAAAGATTTCAACGTTATTGTAAAATGAGGTCGAACTTTTAAGTGTGAGAGTAATAACATAACATGTTTCATTTTCATTTAGAAAGCCGCATATGCGGAGTATTAGCGTACACTCAATAGCACTTTAATAACTGACAAATGTTGATAATAGCTTATTAATTACTATTATATTATTACCATAGAAATTAACCCTGACCAACACTTTCCAAAAGACGCCTTAAAGGAAAATCGTGAAACAACAATTTCAGCAATACATTACAAATTAGGGAAATAACATAAGCAAATGGTGGGAAAGGAGATGTGTAAATAAAAATTTCAAATCTTTTTAAAGCCTGATTTCAAGATAAATATAGGCATATTTTTGTAAGGACAACCGTTATTTCTGTCTGTTATAAACTAATATAAGAGTTAAATTTGGGGATAATTTTTAATGCTATCTCAATTGACCAGTTTGGGAATAATATCGCCTCAACGTCCTTGAATATCAGAGTCCACATATGATCCGCTTATGTTATACGTGACATGGCTACCAACCAAAACGATCCGAAACTTAAATTTCCCTCAGGGGCAGTTTATCTGCGATCTCGATATGTTCTTTTACATTTGTAGATATGTATTTTTGCCTTTTGTACGATCAATTTTGGCTCTATATTAATGAAATCCTATTTTCGTATTCGCATTGCGTTCCTGTAAATAAATTTATTTTATCCTTCAATAGTATATATATTATGGCCTCGGGACTCGTTTGTAAGTTTTCATCCTAACTAGTATACGTGTTGCTCGAAATCGAGCAATTTACTTTAATACAATACAAATGTTACTTTTAGCTCAAAATCAACCACATCCGGCCAATCTACTATTGTGAATATCTTTAATCACCAAAACAATACGTATTTACAGCTGATTATTAACAGATGTTTAAAATGCTTTATTCAATCCCAATGTTATTTAAATGGGAAATTTTGAGATTTCAATGGTGGATAGCGCCTTTATTTTTAGTCCGATTCTCATCAGTTTTTGGCGGAAACAACTACATACCAAGCCCTATCCAACGACACCAAAAACTTGAAAATCGGTTGAAAATTGTAGGAGGAGTTCTCAAGACAAAAAACCCTTAGCGTATTAATAAATAAGTACTAGAGATCGCCTCCTGATCGAAATTCGATAAAAATTTCAGATGATCTTGACCCATGAAGTTTAAAAACATTTTATAACTGAAACATCTGTTCTTCCTGTTTTTCTAGCAGTTGTTTTTACAACAGCTGTCTAATGATTCAATCAATTCTCCTACCTCCATAAGATTAACATTGGAACTTTGAAAGCCTGTGGGGCGTAGCCCTGATGTCCGATGTGATTTATAATGTGATTCTGCTCATCTACAGGACGATACCTTTCTACCGGTATGCCCGGATTTCTCCTACGATGCACACGAGCTGAGAAAAAAGGAGGAAATGAAACATGCTTGCGTATTAATATATAGATAGATATTTAAACAAATATTTAATCTAATCTTTAATCTCTTATGGTATTACTAATAATTTCTTCAGCCGATTTAGACAAGGAAATGTGATAGTAAATAAAATAATGTACGTACATTATTTGTTTACTTTTCACTGTCCTTTTCTTCGATGTAATAAAGAATACGTTGGCCTAAATATCTAGGTAAATGATCAATCTTAACAAATGTGTGATTGTAACTTTATAAAACTTATTTCTTATTATGGACACTACACCGAACACAATCTTTTCACGCTGTAACAGTCAATCAGAGATGGGAATATATAAAGATTGAAACTCTTTGAGTCTTTGAGGGAGACATGATTGAGGAAGTCTTAACACTGTAGTAAAATACTGACAACACAGAATATTTACAGGGTTATCATTCTATATATTCCTAGTGCATTTTATGAAAAAAATAATTATTCAATAAAATTCAGGTTGGATTAGAATAATATTAGTATTTGTTGAGATGTTATATTATAAGATAGTGTCCTTAAACTTTAAATATAAAGGAATGTTACATGGGAATATTAAATGTGATATCCTTGGCCTCAATGCAAAATCATAAACAACAAAAATGATTACGAAATAAAAATAAATTTACAAAGGTATTTAGAATACTCATGATTACTACATAAGAATGTAAACGTTCTTCGAAAGTTTTATTTTTTTGAATTATGAAAATAGATGATTTCCTTTATTTTTCTATCCGAAGTAAGAATGTTCCAAAAACATTGTTAGTCATATCATTATTTTACTTCCCTCATTGTAATATATGTAACTTAAAAAAATGAAAAACTAGAAAAATTGTAAATTCATAATGCTCTACATAGTCAATGATAATTATTAATATTCGTAAGGTTAATCGAATACTAAACTAGTCTATGAATATTTTAACATTTTTTACTATTGTGTTGGTAACTGAAAATGTAAAGAAAGAATTTAGGACCTAGTGCGAAGTGGATCAACAGATTTGTTGGCGCAAGGGAAATGGAAAAGTTGAAATGGATCCGGAATGGACGAAACTCCAATTTTACTTTCATTTAGTCATGTTAGTCGACGTCACGGACAGATCCTTTCAACTTATAATCTGCTGTTGACGACAACTTAGAATGCCTTTTCTACTGAAAAATTTGAAAATACCGGGTGTTCATAAATTATCTTAACAATTTTAAAAGTCATCAGAATCAAGACAAAGTAATATTGTTGTAATGTTCGGTCACAATCGAAATATAAATAATGTTTTCATTGTTGTAAATCATTCAACAAAAAATTTACCGAGTATGAAATTTTTTCAGGAAGGAGCCAAATTTGTTTGATTGGTGTATTAGACAATATCTCATGTATAAGTCTATGAACTTTAAGACAATACAACAGGGACCGCAGCCATTAATCTGATGGTGGAACGACAAATGAATTGGAGTAGGAAGTGAAGATTATGAGAAAAGGTTGATGGACCTAAATCACTGGAAGAAAACATTGAACGAGTGATTGGAGCATTTTTTAAACTTTCAGCGAAAGCTATTAGAAGAATGGTTAGGAAGCTACTAACACCAAGTCTCCTGTTCACTATCAAATGGTTGGCCTAGAAGGAATTATCGATATTTTTAAAGTACTGAAGGTCCGTCAAACTTTTACATCAATCAAGTAACCTACAAATGTATCAGGCAAAAAGTTTTGCTTCTTCTTTTGCAAAGAATGTCATTTTAGTAATTTTACTTTATTAGAAAAAAGAACTATATTCAACAACAAAAATGGAATCTAAATAAACTTGGGCAGGCACATATACGTATTTTTTTTGCAAATACCCAACACCAAACAAATATTACTGTTTGTTTTTTGCCACAGACATATACAATTACAAAAATAAATTTTGGACGAATGGTATAGTTTTTCAAGTTAAAAAGTATATAGTCTGAAATGATATATACATTCCCTATATACGTTACATTAAAACGTATTTGAAAATTTATTATTACTCTTTGTCTTAGCAAAAAATACCCTGTATTATAAATCAAATATATATTAATAATGAAAAAAGCCAATTTACAATGACTGCATAACTTATGGATTTATGTAAAGTATAAAAGCAAATTTAGTGGGTAAAGTATAAAAAATACAATGCTTTTCTCTAACCTGAACCCGATTCTTATTGCAGAACTGTATAACTTAAAATATTGTGTTAGAGGAAATTATGTTACATATTTAAGATTTGGTGATAGTGAAAGTTAAAATTTATTTTTAAAATTAATAATAGGTGTAAAAGGGAGGAAAACATTTTAACATTCGTCAAACATATGATTTAAAACTGGAGTTGAAGAAAAATTCACTGTCTGGTTCCGTTTGTTCAAGACACTAATCCTGAAGGTAATGTTTGGACAAAGGACATAGTCTCGTAATACTGTAAGAACAAACATGGCCTACATTGTGTAGCAAAAGAAACTTCTGGCTAGTTGCAGAAAAACCACTTTTAAGAGCTGTAAATATATTGTTTAAAAAATTTTAATATTACTGTGAGACCTTTATAATTGTGTGTAATATAACACCCTATTACATTTTCTTGTTTTAACATATTAGAAAAAACTGCAATATCTCTGTATATTTATTTTGTACACTATTGCCGGATTGATAGATTTAGTTTTTAAATATTCGATTTACAAATAAATTCATAAAACATTGTTCATAGTCAATGAAAATTTAATCCATGTAAAACTCATTTCATATATTTTTTAGGTACAGTATTTTTACATTCTAGCTACCACAAAAATTTGTTACAACATTAATTTCAGTGTTTAAAAATATGTTTTAAACATGATTTTAGGAATGAATACTTTTTCATTGCTCTATTAAAGTAATATGGTAGTTAAATATTAAGATACTTTACTATAGGTACTTAAAGCTACAAATATCCTTCCGATGAATGGAGTAGTTTGTTACGCTTTAATATTTCCTGGACTAGCTAATGGCTGATAATAAACCTTCTAGGAACCAATACCTGCCTTTCGAGGTTACGGGTTTTCTCTCATTTTATTACTCCCCGGCAGACTTTTATTGATATTAAAGGATTCTTTCTGCCTTTAGAGCTTGTCCTCTTTTACCTTTTATATTAAAAATATTAAAAGGAAAAAATCAAATAAATTAGTTTAAATGAACATTTCAAAGTATTCAATGCATCCTCACCTTAGAGTTATTTTACAAGTTGTAAAGAGGTTTTATATGGGATAGGTATATTATAAAAATTTAAATGGACACAAATTTTATTTTACAAGTACACATCTTACAATATGATAAAATATGCAATACCATAACCAAATTATTATAATTGACGAATTTAAATATTTAGCTTACGAAACTATAATCTATATTACATATTTTAGTAGAAACATAGTTTTCAGTATTTATATACTCCCATAAGTTTGAAACTCAACGTACCAGGAGGAGTGAAAAATTATCTTTGCTACAAATACATTTTAACAGACATCACCTATAAAAACCAACGTGACAGTTATTGCAGTGATAAAAAAAATGAAGCTTACAAAGGAGAACATAGCGAACATTTAATTCATCATGTTGCAAACGGCTGTCAGGGCACTTAAACGACTTCAAGGAAGAGTCTCAAGAGAAATTATAATCACTGGATTTGGCAGATGAAATTCCTCATACGAGAGCCTGATGCGTCTGATGACTTCTTAATATTATTTCATGAAGGTTATTTCAGGTTAGTTTTAGTTAAGTAATCCAAAGGTCCTAATGAAGGATTCAAAGATTCTGTTTGAACCGATTTGAGTGAAATCTTTATGTAATTGAAGTCATATTCATAAATGGGAGTGTTGATAGATGAGGTTGCTATGAATAAAATATAGTCTCTTGAGGTCCTTGTGTACTCCGTTAATCCCCCTCTCTCATAATAACGGCTGATGAATTAGAATCCCTCCTGACTTACCGAAACATTGTGGCGTCTCTCATCCAAAGCCTCATGAAGGCCTTAAAGCCAAGAGGGTTACACAAGTTAGAATACGAACGAACCGAGTGTTCTAAGTGTCTCTCGGGTGGATGAAAGGCTGAAGATAATCGTTGCATATACTAATTTATCTACGACCATTTAATTTAATTGAGTGAATTACTGTAAAAAGCATTTCGAAAATTTATAGATTATGGACCCACCCACCCATCCAAAACGTGGCTATCACTTGTAATATCATATTGGTTACAATGGGGAGGTTGGCTCTCGACCGGTCGGGTGTCTGGCGACCCCGGGTTCCCGAGTCAAGCTGTGAGTCTCTTTCTCACAGTTCTTTCAGAGCTAAAGCCTTTCATCCCACCTTTCACTTTTTAGCTTGCCGTTATTATTCTTTTTTGAGCTAACAATGCTCACCTTCTTCTCGAACCTGCATCACGGGTTTCCTACCTTCCACTATCACTATCACTATCACTTTTTTGAGACAGGGACCTCACATGGTGGGTATTTTAACCTGAATATGAATGAGAGATGAGTGTAGGATGATTGTAGCGCGATCTTGTAGTCTTGTTACTGAGTAAGGCCGACATTCTCCTTAGACAAGTCTGTTAATTAATAGCCCAACAGCAAATGGTACCTAGGGACCTACAGTTTAACGTGGGATCCGAACCACAATTTCGACCTCATGTATACGAATTGGTCTAATTATGAGGAAGGTCTTTATGGATGAACTAGTATGCACTGGTGCATGCTGAACGGTCCTGGGAGTATCTCTCTCGTGTTGCAGGGGCAGATGTGTTCCTCGCACTACCGATGATCTCCTCCAGTGTGTCGTCAGAAGCCAGCCGCTTTGGTCGTTGGCCAGGAAGTGTGGCATGGATGCAGAGGGCGGACTCTGCAATGCCACGGCCGACTCCCAGCAAGTACAGCACCTTGTGTGTATCGATGCTGGGCAAACGGAGGTTCGAGCCTCATAAAACTTGTGTCAAACCGGTTTACTGCTTCCTCTGCATAAATTGAAGTTGGAGGGTGAGGAAGCAATAGTCGACCATGTCGCTGGTTCCGGGGCGTGCCGCGGTTTTAGACTTGCCTTAAGAAAAGGTTTTAAACAAGCCGAGCGGCAATTACTGAAAAAAATAAGACTAATAAGAAGACTATGAAATAGTGCTGTGTTCTTAGACCCAGAAGGGCTCAACCCCGGTGATCTGAAATCAGGGGTTCCCCACAAAGTAATGTGATAAACGGTTCTGGGGTAACAAAGCCTGGAAGAGGCGTGGGTTTAGTGGGTATGGCTCTGGCGAGTCCTACACAATGTTCGTAACGAAGATTCCAACCTCCTTAAAAAGTGTGATTAGCCTATTGCAACGTTCGTAGATAAAACTATTATTTACTAGAGATCGCCTCCTTATCGAAATTCGATCAAAATTTCAGTTGATCTTCACTCAAGAAGTCTAAAAACATTTTATAACTGAAACATCTGTTCTTCCTGTTTTCTAGCAGTTGTTTTTACAACAGCTGTCTAATGATTCAATCAATTCTCCTTCCTCCAAAAGGTTAACATTGGAACTTTGAAATCCTGTGGAGCGTATGTCCGATGTGAATTAAAATGTGATTCTGCTCATCTAGAGGACTATACCATTGACTATGAATACACAAATACTTGTGTATTCATAGTTAATGACTAAACCTTTCTAATGGTATGCACGGATTTCTCCTACGATGCACATGAGCGGAGAAAAAAAGGAGGAAATGAAACATGCTTGCGTATTAATATACAGTATAGATTAGTATATTGCATTATGAAAAATAACTCATCGTCAGTTTTAGTAAGGTATAATAATAAAAAATAATTCTAAAAGAAGCTTTTTAATAGGGCAGCGATTTTTTTATTTTACAAAATAGTACCAATATTTAACACAATATTTTAAATATTTTAACCGGTTGGTTAAAAATAAATATTTAACAATCAACGAGAGTAATTGATCTTTTATTAATACATTCCAAAGTTGTTTCTTGTCCCGTATTTGATTGAAGAAATTGTTTTCATAAAATATTTCACGTAAACAAGTCCCGAGTCAACATTAATTTTATTCTTCATGTTATTTAAGCCACCGTCTTGTGATAAATAACGTATTTAATTTAGTTTTACATTAACAAAGTATTAATGGCTACCCTGCTCTATCAATTCTATTGAGATTAGGAGTAATTTAAAATAATTTTAATAATGTAAGAATGTTTTTGATTTGAAATAAAGGAAATATAAAATTGCTAAAAACATTAGTTTTCGATTTACACAATTACAAACCCTGGTGTTATGTTTTGCAACAGTTTTTATGCAACTTGCTTGTTTTTAATTATTACTAACAAAGCTTATTTAGAATAACAAGTTTCATATTACTGTAAGGCCAAATAAAATTTATGTTAGTTATCAATTTAAAAAGAGATTTGTTGCATACCCTTTAGGCAACATTTTACTAGGCATATATAGGTTTATATATGGAGTAAATATTCCTTTACTCCATTACTAAATATTTATGAATAATTTTTTAAAGTCTGAGCATTGGAAGGGGAAACAAAAATGTTCAAGTGCAACAATACCTTTATTTAATTTCTACTACAAAAGAAAATGGGAGAGGAGGAAAATTTGAACACCTAAAATATTTCATTTATGACTAGTAGAAGCAATTTATTACTTTTCAATTATCTTTATACTTCAATAAGTTATTGCTCCATAAAACAGTGTTTGTATTTAATTACATGCTCAAAGAAATATTTATATTCCAAAAGATTGAAGAGCAAGTTAACTGGAATTCAATCGGAATATATATAACACTTTATTTGCGTTCAGACTGTGTAGGCGTTCCATATATTGAGAGAATATAGAGTTTATTAAGTAAGGATCCTATGTTCTGATTTAATGTAAACACGTCATTTCGTTGAACAAATCTCATAGTTTGTTAGTATTCCGATACGTTTCCCTAATGTGCGTTAATAATAAAAAAATTCTCGAAAATTTGTTAGATTTTGTCATGTTTTTATGGACTTACAATATTTTACTATAATGTTTTGAAAATATTGATTATGACCGTGGAGAACTGATATAAGCGGAGTTTAATGATGAACCTAATTGCCTAGGTATTAAAGATTGATAAATCCTATTATTTTGTAAGTCTAAAGCCGGTTTTTAGGGGCCTTCAATAATTTTAACTTTTACAAGCTTACCTAGTCATACATATAAAAACAACACTGCACAGTTTTATTTAATAAAACAACTATTTATTTACGACGACTTTTTTACCTACTAAAAAGACAGTATTAATAATGAGAGATGTTCGTTCAGTCAGTCACATCGCGTGGAGAGGGTTTGTGATGGCAATGAACATGTTCAGCGATGCCTGGTGGAGCCCCATATGTTGTGTGAACCGTTCCTGTCACAATAACCTTTATTCACCTTTTCCTTTACTGTCACATTATTGTTATTCTTTCTAGTTGGTCATGAACAGTTACAGTCATTATTATTTGACGATACCAATTTTATTTGAATGGTCTAAATTAATCAAGTAATGCAATTTGTTATTTTTCTGTTCCTGTATTGTGTTTCAGTAATATACAATTAGAGTATGAAATTTAAGTGAAGACAACAGTCTCGAGTACAAAATATAATTGTAGTATGTTTTTCTTAAAATTTTATTTGAATAGTATACACAGTAGTAAGTTAAACAGAACACTAATAAATTTAGTAACAAATATACAATCTAGATGTAATTGTTTAACTTAATTGGAGAGGATGAAAATAATGAGGTAATTTGTTTTACTAATGCCATGCAAAGATTAAACTTGAGACTACTCTACTAGATTTTCTACACAATAAAGTGCCTTGCATTCAATTGCTTTATGGTAATGAGCAAAATTAATTACAACTGCAGTTCAACAAGACATTAAACTGACTTTAACAAAGTTCATAAATATCAGAAGAAGCTGACTTCTCTCTTAATTAGCAACATAAAAAGATAATACTATGACAATTAAATCGCGCTTTGTCGTTTAAAATGACACAATCAATATGATGTACAAAGCATTATATTTCCTTGAACCATCCACCAGTTCTAAACTTGTTGAATAATTTTCTTCGTTCAACCATGAACAATTAGAAGTGAATAGTAGCATATACGTGTGCATCAGAAATTTAATATTATGATTTTTGATGAACACTTTATTGGATGATGTTTTGTTCGATTTTTAAATGTTTCATCTACACAATCGGGTAGAATTATCATCATCTGCCTTGCAAGACTTGATATCGTTTACAAAATAGAGTATAGTATTTAATTAACATTAGAGTACGAAACTTGCAAACAATAAGTTTATTAAAAACTTTGATAATTATGCTGCTATAGTTTAAACTCATAGCTCAGGTAACGACGTTATTAAAAATTAGTAGTTTTACACACAAACGGGACAAGAGATTGAAATGACATTGCGTCTCAGAAATAAGAATGTTTAAGCTTTCTCTAAAATAGTCTCTGTACATGCATTCAATCTCAAGCATTGGATTGTTTGTTGTATTGTTTAACATGGTAATACAGTATATTAAATTAACGTATTCTTATATTTCAGTTCTACGAATTCAATGAAAATAATACGTTTAATGTTCAAATGTACTAATAAATTAAAAAAATTGAATTGTTTTTAGTTTTAAGTCAGAATGACAATTAAAATGAACATTTGTGTTCCTAAGTGTTTTATAGATTGAAGAGTTGTGATTTAAATTTCAGTTTTATGCAATACTCGGTTATTAAATATTATTTAATTAATATATTTTAAATATATTATTAGGAAATACATTTTATAAAACTCTTTAAATTAGTAAGATTCATATTAAATATCCTAATTTTATAAAATTGATACTTTGAAAATCATTATTCCAACCATAGTAAACAATTTTCTGAATGACCCACAAAAAGTGACTTATCATGAAGTAAATTTGTAGTGTATCATATTTACAAAATATAAGGATATTGGTTGGTATTGATGAGTAAAAAGGTATGTTATATACATTTTTTAAGTAGAAATTTACAGCACACGTTATTTTTTAGGTGAATTTGATTTTTTACAATTCTAAGCAATAAAAACATTAGAATATAATAAATGACCGGACAGTTTAATTTTCTTCATACAAATCCAAATAGTATAATATTTTACTGTTTTTTTTTTTTCATTTTGAACGCAACATACTACGTAGACTATCATATTAATTTTTATACTAGATCATCCACGATATGACTTAAATTAAAAAGTAGAATATTATAAATATTTTATCGTATAATATTCAAACTTATTCATGTATTTTAACACAATTTTGTACTTATGAGATGTAAACTAAGCAAAATATGAAAAGAGAAAAATGGCTAAATAAATTACTCGTCTTGACCTCTTGAGTAACCTTTGAATGACCTTTTTAACTCCAACTCCAGGTAATTAAGACCATTCCTGTCAAGGATGTGAACTTAAAATGACTCTACCCAAAATAACCCACTTCCGTGTTAAATTAAACTCTGATTGTTTTGAATTGTTATAAAAATACTATTTTTTATAGAAAGTACCGTTATTTTTCTAAACACAATTTCTGTTAAAATGCCAAAATATCGTCACATTTATTCAAAAGAAGATACAATAAATAATTATTTTTGAAAAATATACAGAAAACACCCAAAACCACATTTAAATTTTTATATCTGACCATCTATGTTGGGTAAAATAATTAGTAGAAAATACGATAATGTGTAAAAATGGTTGCTAATGTAACCGATAGTATAGCTTTATACTGATTCAGATTGAAATTATAGATAAAAAATCACAATAATACTTATCAAAACAAAATAAAAAATGTATATTCATCCTGTCAAGTACTTCCCCCATGTAGAAATGTCATACAGGGCAATTTGAAAGGGTGCCAAACCCATCGAATTTCAGCGTCCTAGCTGGCAGCTGTAATGTTGGATTCGACATTCAAACAATGTTTTGGCCAGTTTACTAAACAAGTATAACATTTACTTCCTGTTTTATCATAAGTATTTTTGCTCTGACGTTTAAAATCTTTTTTTGTAAGTGTCTATAAAGAAAGTAACTTTTTTGTTTTAGCGAATATTTTCTTAAAAGAAAGTAGAGAAAGATTGAAGCCTCTTGATACTTCTTAATTTTGAAGTAGTCAGAAGCCTAAAAGAACGTTCGTTAAAATATTTCGATGTAGTGTTTTATGTTTAGGAGAAAATATTTTTTTTAATCTACATAAGTTTTCCTATCGAAAAATGTGTCTTACTAATTGTTTAAATCTATGTATTAATAGGAAGGCATGATTCTTTTTCTCCTTTTTTCTCAGCTTATGTGAGGCATTTTATAGCATTTTGAAAACGTACTGTCAAAATACTGGTCTTGTTGCTATCTGACGTCGGCCTGTTGTTAGAAAGCATAATTAATTAATAGCCCATTAATTAATTAATTAATTCCAGAGTGTTAAACACTCTGGAAACAGTATAATATCTTTGAAGTTATTTAATTAACATAACTAAAACTTTGTAAACTCATGTTGATTCTCAAAATCTACCTAAATAAGTATTAATTGACCTAACTTTGAAGTGGGGACGATCCACTAAGAATCAGAAGAAAATCTTAAATATAAGCATAAGTAAAGATGTAAATAAAATTAAACGACTCCTTAAATAAATAAATCCTGAATTTAAAAAGGACGACTGAGTAAAAAATGGCAGGCGATCAAACTTTGCATAGGCCAATGTAGTTTCTCTGACGACTTCCAATAGGGACGCCCCGCCCCCTGTAGGAAGTATTAAGAAAAACGTCACTGGCCTACGTCATATGATACTATTTTAAAGGGCTTTGTGTTCTGAGCAGTTTACCATAACACCCTACCTCAATAGATCGACTGTATTGGGATTGATACACTCAATTCGTATCAATATTATTGAATTGCCAGGCTCCATAAAGCATAAAGCTGCATTTTTGGTAGTCAGCAATATGATTTTCAGGGAAAGTTTGATCTAATGCCATTTTTGACTCGCTCGGCCTTTCAGTTTCGCGTTTGCAGCATTGTCCTTAACCCATAGAAACCTTTAATTTGAAGTACAAATTGGTTTATGCGTGGCTTTAAGATTTTAAAGGCAAATTTTAAATCTATTTGCAAGATTTTAGTTTTGTTACTTTAACACTTTATAGATACTATTTTTTTCCAGACTTTTTCCATCCTGTATATTATAGTGTATTACGTCTTTACGTATTATTAGTTAATTAAGTTAGTTACGTAAAGTTAGTTTAAGGCATATAAATAGATTCTAATAATGTGTTAGGAGTCAGAATTTATAAAATAATACCACAGTAAAATACCTCTATAGGTAATAACTTTCATATAATATCGGTGACATATAACCGTATTCTGTGATATGTGAGGGATGTAGCATGGCGTTTACTAGGCTGCATCCTCGTCGTAAAACGACCGTAAGCTTTTTACAATTTCTATAATACGCAAAGACGTGTAGGTGAATAAAAAACTTCTTTTCAAATTAGTATATTTCCAAGATAACAAATCCAAAGGTTACTGTTATGTATTGGCGTTGTACAAATTATACAAGATTTATAATTATACTGTACATATAATTCTGTAAGCGGAATTATTAATAAAAAATCTGAGCGATGTATAAATCGCAGGAAGATGGGAGGGGTCTCAAATTAAAGGTTTTGGTACCATGCATGGCGGAAAAATAATGGCGTGTCCATAAAATTACTATGGACATAACCCATACCAATTACTTATGAATAAAAGTGGTTGATATTGTAGTACTCTGATATTGATACTAGGAAAAAACAAAAAAACGTAAAACGTCCTCCATAAGAACATCCTTCATGAGGGTTCGAAAACTCTACTTTGTTAATTAAAACATGTGTTTTGGTTTGATTTTAAAACAAGAACCAGATGGAATGCAATGATTGAAAAAGATCTATATTGTACTAATGACCTAAAGTGGTAATACTATAGTAAAATTGTTTTTGCATAGAATGTCTAAAAGTGCACTATGAGCTTTACTAACCTTACAAATTATTAAAGGTTTACAACTGATTTTTACATCATCATAATATAAATAAAAAAGAACTTAAAAACACAATATATCGTGTATGCAAATAGAAAACGTTTTGATCGTGAGAAGGGTATGCGCGATGAGCTGTGGTTCAAGAAAAGCTTTCTTTTATTACATTGAAGCATGTTGTTTTTGTTTGATTTTAAAATAAAAATCAAATAATGATATTGATTGAATTAATCCGACCGTCCAAACGTGCCTTCCAAAAAAGTGTGTATTCTGAGGCAAAATTATCCTAGATAAATTTTGGGCATTACAAAAAAAATGTAGAATGATAGATACCCAAAACCTTGCAAATAAATTAGAACGGACAAAAACCAAGAAGAATAATTATTTTGTAATTAAAAATACCTTTAAAAGTGAAATATGAAAAGAGTTTAGTGTGAGGAAATGTTAAAACAGTTATCAGTGTTAACATTTCCTCACGCTAAACTCAAACAGTTTTAGGTCTTTGTTTGCCTAAATATTTAGTTAGAAACACAGCCCATAAGCCTGGGCTTAAATTTTTAAACTGATATTGATTTACTTTCTATAAAAGTCAGTACCGTATTTAGTTAGTAACTTTACACTAAGAATAAAACTCTATTAATTTAAAAATTTGATATGAATTCACTATTTAGTTTCAATAATAACGTATTTTTATAATGTGCCAATAACATTGGTATACAAAAGAAAATGATGCTAATATAGGACATAACAAGAGAAATAGTATATTTTCGTCAGTACCTGGACATAACATAGAACACTAATGCCAACGGCATGTCACAAATGATGGTGTACCAGTGTAAGAGAGAGCCAAACTAAAACACTACTCATGTGACCTGGTTGGCAATGATGCAACTCAGGTATGAGGTCAACAGTCCTCTAGTACTTGAACATACCATGGAACACCAACGCGAACGACATGTCACAAATGATGTTGCACCAGTGTAATTTGAGAGAGAGCCAAACCAAAACACAGCTCGTGTGACCTGGTTGGCCGTGGTGTAACTGTGGTATGACGTCGACCGTCTCTCTCTCTCTCTCTCTCTCTCTCTCTCTCTCTCTCTCTCTCTCTCTCTCTCTCTCTCTCTCTCTCTCTCTCTCATCACATTTGGGTTACAAGTTTAACCATTACACTTACCATTATATGAGCCGTCCTGTGTCACCTAGTTTTTAAGAATATACTCGTACTTAACAATTCTGAATCGGTTTTTTCAAAAAGGTTTTACTTTTTACAGTTCAACCTTTAAAGTAAAATAATTTTTACGTACTTTACTTCTATTTATAAGTGCGTATTTATAACTACTTTTATAAATTTTAAATTAATTTTCTAACATACAAAATTTGAAATTAAACTATAACATCATAGAATATAAAACCTATGAGCATATAAAATTAAAATTCAATACCTATAAGTTTGTATGTAATTCTAAATTTGAAAAATTGGCTCAGTGAAAATAGGTGTTTGTCAGAAATAATTCAGGGGGAGCTGAATTTTTCACAGTTGATATACTATGAAAAGTCTATGATAGTCCTTATCATAGACTATCAACAGTGAAAAATTCAGCTCACCCGGAATTAATTAGTTCCGGCACCTATTTTGACTGGGCTAAATGAGGATATAAAATAAATATCCAATTTATGAATAATTCACGTTACATTTATGAAAATGTTTTGAAAAATAATATGAATTTTGATATTTTTCACACCTTACAGATCGCCGACATTCATGATCCACGTTTTCAGGCAAAAAAGATTACTAAGGGTGTCGTCTTAAAAAATGTCGGACGTTAACACCATGTTTTGGGATCTTTCGAATTTGTTCGTGTCTTTGTTATTTTTATACATATAACAAATATAAATAAATAGTTTTAAATGGTTGTTTTAAGTCATAAATCGTAATGATACTTTTTTCATCTTTATTAAAAAGGATTAGTTGATGTACTGTGTTGTATTTTCATGATAGTTAATGAGTACTTTATATAAAAATTACAACTTGGTTGTAAATATGATAAAATTGATTAAACAATTAAATAAAATATGAGTAACATTTTAGTAATACTTTATATTTATAAGAATGGAATATCATTTAAAAACTAAAATATAATAAGTACCCATCAAAGTATTACAGTTAATTCTTAAGTCATTTTTGTAGTCCTTGTAATAAGAGCATGAGAATTTAGCATATGTAGATCTTGCGTTTTACTGATATCGAGTACTAGAAGAACCAAAATCCCCTTCTCTTCTCTTTGAAGCAGATTTAAAAAAATGCAAGTTCATAATTAAAATTCTCAAAGATGTGATGATGCGTATGGTTATTTTCAAAGCAATATTTATGTAGTTCATGTTTTAATGACGATATATATTAAATAATTAGGTTACAGTTATCTGGCCGAGGCACTTTTCATTTATTTAGTAATCTATGTGCTTCGAAGTGCAATAAATTGGGAGGACGTGCCATTAACGCGCAGGTGATTGAAAGTGACCGAAGACTGATGGGGCCAGCTTCAGCTGTCCGTATCATGGCAGCCTCTCCCCCCCACCCATGTAAGGAGCTGTTGGTTGATTGGTTGATATTATTTAGGTCTGATTTAAAATTAATTGTGTTATAGCTGCTGACCAATGATCTAAAAATGTAAAATCATTTTTATGATTTTTACATCAAAGTCCGACTTATTATATTTTTCCTGAACTGAAAAAAAAGATAACAAATTAACCAAAAGAGGAAAAGATGTTTAAAATTGTATCGCTAACAAAAGAATAAATAAATTAAACAATTGAAACTAAATTTAGTGTAATATATTTTTTATGCATTCTTACAGCATATAGTTTGTTACTGTAAAAAATTATATGTTATATACAGCAACATACAATACAGGGTGACACACGGGAAATTGACGGGTTTTAATATAGTAATCAGTCAATTTTAAAAATAAATACTATTATTATTTTTACAAAATCAAACTTCATTATTTTCCATTTCAGTTAACAAAGCTTATTACCTGCCATTTTAGTTATTTGTGAAAAATAATATCGTCCCATGGTAATGCCCATCAAGCATGTCCAACCATGGGTGGATCGGCGGCATGGGGTGGTGGACTACTACCTGACCCAATTCTTGACAGGTCACAGCTATTTTAGGTCGTACCTGAACCGGATGGACAAGACCGGTTCACCAGACTGCATTTACTGCCCGGGCGTTCCCACGATGCGGAGCACACCTTCTTCCGCTGCCCTCGTTGGGAAGGGCCACAAATTTTTCTTTCATTTTCGGTGGACCCGGTCTGGCAAAAGATCTTTGAGGATGAGGAGTAGTTAGATTTGGTTACTTCTGGCTCAGGTCAGCTGCCCCGGAAGCCACGTGCCGGGGCACATAGCTTCCGGTCGTATATTAAATGAGGGGTGAGGAGGTGGGGTGAGCGTTTGAAGTAGATTTGCGCATAAATTAAAAGTTAGTTCAAGACTGAAATTCAACAATTTGGGGTTGAACAAAATGTGCGCATAAAATAACCGGGTTCAACTAAAACTTCGCATAAATTAAAAGTTAGTTCAAAACTGAAATTCAACTTGATAATTGGGTTACGGAAAGTATGTCAAGGTCATCCCGAGTAAGTTTTAAAAAAGCCTATCCCGCTACCACAGGAAATAGTTCTGAGAGTTGAACTACCCGGTGATAGCGGGATAGGTAGATTTAAGTTTTGAACTTTATTCGTAAAAACAAATACAATCAATGTGCAAAAACAAAAACAATCAATGTGCAATACAGGTTGAATTTTTGTGATGAAATACGGAGTTGTAAAAGCAAACGCCGACGACGAGGATGAGGTACAGGCAGAGTCCCCAGATGACATACTTGACAAGTTTGAAGAAACGTAATATTTCGAGTTGGTTTTCCCGTTCCAATTGCAAACGTTTAATTTCCAATTTCAATTTTTCTTCTTTCATCTTTTCCTCTTCCATCCTTGTGACGAAGGAAACTTCATCCATCATATCCATCTTTAGTGTTGTTTTTTGGTGTTTGAAATTTTGAAACAAGTGATGTTGATAGTTCAAATGTTGGAGACGGAATGAGAAGTGAAAGCGAGGAACGTTAGTTAAACGAAGAAGTGGTGGGGGGAAGTTGAATTACAAAGAGGTGGTGGGGGGAAGTTGAATCACAATGAAGTGGTGGGGGAAGGAGGTTGCTCACCATTTGCTTCCGTACTTGTTGTTGTCGTGTCTGATTGTAGAGGTGTAAGTGGAGTAAGATTAAGCAAACTATCTTCATCAGAACTGTCAACCTTATCACAAATAGGACAGGCGTAAGTTATTTCCAGATTCATTTTAACAGTGTTGAATTTACTAACAATTTCGTGTAAAGTATTAAATATTTCTTGCAAATCTTCTTTAGAATTTACTTCGAAACTAGAATTCATTCGTGCCAACGGAGAGTTGTTCATCGTGCGAGAGTCGGTGATTGAATGAAGATCGGTGCATAGGAAGGAGGCTTATTTGTCGGTGAGCATGAGCTTGTTATTAAATAAATAGCCAAGTTCCTCTTCTTCGTCTTTCAATTCAAATAATTTAGCTGAAGTAGTAGGCGTTGTTTCGTCTTCACTCGATGATGAAGAAAATTGAAATATCCTAGCTGAAGTAGTAGTCGTTGTTTCGTCTTCACTAGATGATGAAGAATCACGAGGACGTAAATAGTGAACATCAAGTCTGATCCATCTCATAGGATATCTATCCATGACAGAGAGCAAATTTTGAAATATTTCCTCCAATTCTTCTCTGTCAGTTATTATATGTTGAAACTTGACGAAAGGCGATCCCATGTTGTTAGTTAGAGTGTTGGAAGTGAAATAATACAAAGGCGGATTCAATAAGATACAAAACTTAAATTAATGGTGGGGGGAAGTCTAAAAACCAATGGTGGGGGAAATCTCAAGGTCATCCAATTGAAGTTTTAAAAAAGAGTGTAAAACTAAAATTACACATTCGATTGTTCTACAGGATCGGAATACCAATCTGACCTGTATTTACATCTTTTTATCATATGTGTACAAAAATCATCTTGATGAGACTTGGTGCGTTGACAATGAGCTAAATCGAGAGGATGAAATTTGAAACATCTTTGAGGACAGCATGTATGAAAATATCTTGATTTGTAAAATTTGAAAGTTCGCAATTCCGGCGGCGGTAGTTGTTTTGTTTTGCACTTGCAGTAACAAGATCCAAAAAATTCACATTTAGTGCAAGCTAACCCGTCCACCATCATTGGTCCTAAATCTGTACATTGTTGTTCACAACAGTAACGAGGTTCGTACTTGTACTTTTGTTCTTCCATGTTGACGCTGCTGAGTCCAGTGAAAGAATAAGAGTGTATAGTGTTGAATAGTCAGTTTTATGTATTACAAAAAGTGGTGGGGGTAATTTCAAGGTCATCCAAACGAAGTTTTAAAAAATTATACCTTACTAATGTAAGGAATGTTTATACTTAAGAAGTTCATTTCTGTTTATCTTCTTCAGACTTTGTCTGTTTCTGTTTGTTTTCTTCAGCCTTTTTCTCTCTCTCCGCTTTAGCCATAGCGATAAGTTCTTCAGTCGATAGTGGATGTACTTCAGGAAATTTTAAAATTAATTTAGCTTGATATCCTTCTTTAGTTAATATATTTAAATCTTCGGTCATTTGTTCAACAGTGTTGTAATCTTTTCCATAGATCTTTCCATCAAGTTCAATCATCATTCTGTATAACATCTTTAAAATTAGGTGTTCACGCAGCGAGAGTCGGGAAGCGAATGATTATTTATACAAGTATCATTCCCTTTTTATCAACTTGACATTGATCACGTGATTCTTTAATTTTACTTGTTAAAAGTTATTTAACATTGGTAATACTTGTGAAACTTGATGTTATGTTGACCAGTCGGCGATGAAGATGTTGTAGGTTGTGTAGAAAGAAATACTTCATCATCGCAGTATTTTGTTTTAGTAAACATCCTTATATTAGTAGCACTAACATCAACAGTTAAGTGATAACCACCGGTAAGTAAAACTCGCATTTCGTTGGTTAAATCTTCAAGTTGTTCAAAACTCGTAATGGTGTTGGTATCGTAAGATGCACACTTGACCTTTAGGGACATGTTGAAGTTTTGTATTTAGTTATAGAGAGCGAGATGTGTACGGTACGAAAGCTAGTCGTAGACTGATGAATTTCACAAGTTGATTTTCACTTTTATTATCACACAAAATTGGGTCAAGGTCATCCCGTGGAACTTTTAAAAAAAGCAACATATTGCTATGTACAAAGACATAACAATATGTTGCTTCTTTTATCTTTTTTTTTTTTTGTTTTATATCATCTTTATTGAGAAACCATTACAAACACATATATTTACAATGCTATGTACAAACTAGTTAGTAGAAGGTGTTACATGAATAGTTAGTTCAGTTGAGTTGTTTCCACTCGGTCCGTGTGAAACCAAATAGAGTGCGCCGGGTTGAATAACACGAAGATCTTCATTCTGTAAAAGTTGTACAAATCGTTTCGGTAGGAATATCTGAAACTTCGGTTCGTCACCAACTGTATACGGCGCCTCGCTCAATGTGCAATTAATAGCATCACCAACTGAAGTGTCCATCTTCTTGATTGTATGTATGATGTAATGTTTTTCTTCTTTTAGTTCAGAACATCTCTTCGTCGGTAAGATTGTTGATTTTGAATGAGCGTTGAATTGATCAACCAAATTTTGAAGAAAGTTCTGCGATGCCATCTTGATGTTATTGTTAATCTTCTTGTTAATCTTCTTGTTAATAATAATGTCCGTCGGAGATGTTGTCTCTTCGGAGGTTCGAGTAATACTCATGCTGCGTCATGGTAGCGCTCTCACTTTTATTACCGACATTACCCCCACCATTCTGTTGAAGGAAATTATTCAAGCGGTAGGCATTCTTCAAAGCGCACTGTGACCTTCGATGTTTAAAACTCTTTGATGAAATACAAAGTTCATTGAAATAGCATTGGAAATCTCTATCTATTATTGCATTTATCACTTCGTTGCTTGTAAATGATTGTATCCAATTAGCTTTTTCCAATCCTCTTGTGTAGATAGTTTTGAACTCTTTGCAGTAATGATTCATAATGTGCGGCATCATGTTATAATTAATAAAACCTTCATCCCATCTTAAGTTGTGAAAATGTTTGTACAACCATTTGTTTGTAACTTTCGCTTTAGTTGTTAGTCTATTGAATGGTAATGGAGGTTTGAATAAGTAATGATAAACTACAGATGTGTTCATATCCAAAATTACTAATTCTTTTATAATAAAATTTCCATCATTTCCTCGAAAAGCTTGAAATTCAATTATACCTTTTTTAACTTCCATTATATGTGGCGCATTAGAAAACGAAACCCGTTTGTTCATGATGAAGTCTCGTCAGCAACTGACTTGTATTACAAACACGATTGTTCTTCTTTAACTTCTTGCGCTTCTTCGTCGATATTAAAGTTGGTGTGATAGTTGTTCAATTGTCTCCACATATCCACTTCTTGAGGTATTCGATTAAAAATTGAAGTATCCACGGGACCGTATAAAATTGGAACGAAAGGTTGTCTGTCCAATGTATCGATTAGATAGTCTTTGATTATTGCACTTGAAAATATTAGTTGTTTCAAATATCTGGTGACGGGACCGGTAGTACAACTTAAAGTGTAAAATTCTTCTTTAGTCAAATGTAATTTTACATCATGTCTAGTTAAATCTCTGAAGCGAACCATTTGTCCCCCACGATGTTTCACTATATCAACTTCAATATTTGATTCCAATAAACTTAATCTTGTTCTTCTTCCAAATGTGTTGTTACTCAAATAACATTCCAAAAGATGTAAATGTTTCATAAATGATTCCCAAGAAGTTTCAGTGAATGTAACCATTTTATTTCCATGATTTAAAATAACAATCGGTGAATAATCCAATGATTTTAAAATTCCAACTGAAATACTTTTCGTCATGCATGATGAAATGGGGTAGAAAATCCGAAGAAATACTTCTGTTAAAATATTAGTTGTAATGTTAACTTCAACCTTTTTTCTTTTTACTTCTTTTTCAGCTTCTCCTTCTTCTTTTTCTTCTTCTCTCTTCTTATGTTTGTTAAACTTGAGGAACTCGTCCATTTCTCGTTCAACTTGTTTTTCTATATCTGAACTATTCTCATCCATTAGAGGTGTATTTTCTTCTCCGTTAGTAGAACTCATCTTGCGAACGATGTTTCCCATACGACGGTCGAATATAAAATGAACTTTCCACTCATGATTTTCTCTCTTTTATGTTTTTCGTGAAATCCTTGAAATTTTTACAATCACATAAATGTTTGTTTTCAACTTGTTTTTCACAAACGAAATTCTAACCTCAAAAATTGAAGCAGATAATTCTAACCTCAAAAATCTGCAGTCGTTGTACTAATTCTTTTTAAAGTACATTCTTCACAATTCCGGTCAGCGGTGTGTAAGTAACTATTTTATCATGTAGAATTAGACAGTATGCTGAAGTTCCATCTGCTACTGGTTCTTCAAATTCCATTTCAATTTTTATATCCACACTTGATGATTTTACCGATTCATTTTGTTTTGAACAATCGATTACAATTATCGGAGCCTTGGAATAATACTGGTCAGGCGATAATAGTGGTGTATTAGTCTTTCCATAATATGACGATTGAAATCTTGCATACATATCGTATAAAATGGAAAAACGTTTTTTGCTGAACATGACATTCAAATTGTCATACGGAAAGAATTGAGAGTTTAAGAAAACTTTACAATTCTTTATTTTACAGTGATCAAATTGACCGGCATTTGCAGTGATAACATCTTTTCGCTTAGTTTGAAAACCGAGTATTATGTACCTTGCCCGTTCCAAATAAGTTGATGTCTTGACGGTCCATGTTTGTCGTTCTGTCTGAGGTAGTGTAGGATATTCATGGAATTCCCAACTTCGGAATGGCATCACAATATCACGGTCAGACTTTAACTTTCTCAATAATACGATTCTATGTTCATCGGCCAATCTTACATGAGGTACTCTCCAAACAACTTTATCCAATTGTAGTTGCCATTCCAGTTTATCTTCCGTAGTTGCAGGGTCTGCAAGTATCAAGTCCTTGTTAGTTGAAGATCTGAGTAATACCAATTCTTGTTTGACATTTATTATTATTCGTTTGTAATCTTCAGCGAATCCCAAAAGCAATCGTAAGGGTACATGAAAATCAAAGTGACCGTTGGAATCCGGTGTTATAGTGTCTTTATCAGGGGCAACCCATCCGGCGGTGACTATTGAATTCTTCTCATGCGGTGTTAATGATGTTAATCCTTTCAATGTCGTTGTTATACCAACCTTTTTTGTCGAATCAACTGTCACCCCTGATATCTCATATCTTATTTCATCAAAAAGATATGCCATCGGGTTATTTATAAAAGGAACTGTTGAAGCAGTTTTTCCATCCAATTTTAATACCCGTCCTTCAATGTACAAATAACTTTCACACGGTAATGTGTAAATATCTTGTTGTTGAATGGGAATCCTTATTTCATCGTTATTGTTTAATTTTGATGAAGTGTAAGGGTTGTGCGTGTGATATTCCTTCTCCCATAGTGTTTCGTCGAATGTCGGTCCTTGAGATATATCCAGGATATCCATCGTTGTTAAGTTTCAATCCAATCTTCTGTAGAAAACGAATGTTGTCCGATGTTAACTCTTCCAATGTCGAGGAGCTACTGAGCTCCCGACTCTTCCGTTGCGGTTTAAATGATAATCCCATGTTGACCTTTATGTTGCCGCTCTGATGTGTATCCGTATAGTTATCGTTTCTCCTCTAAAGTCAACACTAACACCGTCTTGATCCAATATGTTCAGTACGATGTCTGAAATGAAACTGGTGTTTAACGGTAGGTATATCAAGTTTTGTGGCTTCTCAACAATTTTAAAACCAGGAGCCACTGTTGGATAAAATGTATGTAAAATATGCTGATTCACTCCTTCTCTATACGATCCGTGTATAATATTACACGTTACATCGATGCTATTGACTTTCAATATTGTGACAGTTGTATCACCTGAATGAGTAGTTCCAGGAGTTAATATATTCTTTTTTGTATCTGTAAATCCAAGTAAACTGCCAATGGAGTTTTTGAAACTGACATCGATATAATATTTTGAAGTTATTTCTGCTTTTAAAGTATTATTGTTTCCTTTAACGGTGATATTTTCTTCTCCGAGTTGTTTTTGTAGTAATTGGTTTATATCATCGATTTCATAAGCTCCAGTAGGAAATGTAATTATTTTCAATTCTGAGTATTTTCCTGAAGCATCCTTAGTTTCATAATAATGTAGTAAATTGTTCTTTCCTTCCGTAACATTGGGAATTGAGTTGTAGGTAGTTAAATCAAGTAATGCCGCTTCCCATAATCTTTCCTTGGATAGACGCAATGCTGGGAACAGCGTACTTTTCAATGTGGATGAATTTCCACTCAGTGACACTGTATACGATGACATCTTAAAGCTGACTGACACTCTTCGCTAGAAACTCCAAACATAAATGCCCACATATTTCAGTATTGTTAGGTTGTTCTCTTTTGTAATTGTAAAAAATGTTTTTGGAGTTTCGAAAATAATGTTGCAGTTCTTTCGGCGGTGGTAGATTGCCAAAACTGTCAAAGTAGTAAACGGTTTGTCCGAGCTTTTTATAGCATACCCAATGAGTGCCTGGACCATAGGTGAAATCCAAATTTACTATTCCAGTTTCATTTTCCCATATTTTAGTTGGTAATGCATCTTTCATAAAAACTCCTCGAAAAAATGGTATTTTCAAACATTTTACATAATCATTTAACTGATGATTTGTTAAGGCTTTATTTGGAATTATCAATTGATTCTTCTTATTTAGTACACACGGTACGGTCTTAGGTATAAACCTGCTCCGTTTTTTACCATTGACCAAATAGAAGCTTTCTTTACTGTTGCTTTACGAGTTCTACGACGTCTCTTCTTAATGTTTCCACCTCTTTTGGGAGCTCTTCTCTTTGCAGGTCTTCCTCTGCGACGTCGTCTTCCAGCACCAAATTTAGCTTTCGTCTTCATGGCTGTAGTTACTGCCCAAGCCGCTGCTTTTTCTGCAATACTTGCGTCACTTGATTTTACTCTTTGCCAAGCTCTTTCCG
The DNA here is from genome assembly GCA_030545055.2 of Neoaliturus tenellus. Classification (NCBI taxonomy): domain Eukaryota; kingdom Metazoa; phylum Arthropoda; class Insecta; order Hemiptera; family Cicadellidae; genus Neoaliturus; species Neoaliturus tenellus. Next base: position 110,487,122 of record CM061533.1, read on the forward strand.
CTAGAATTTTATCCGCTATTGATCTATTTGTTGAATCTTTATACTTTGAATATGCTATATCGTGTTCTTTGCAAGCTTGATCTAATTTATTAATTCCAGGATCTCCTCTTGCTAAACGTTTTGACAACTTAGTTCCAGGTCCACAATATTGATAACCTCCGGGCAGATGTAATTCGTATGGTAAAGCGTCTATCGCTCGATTCACAACAGCACCAATTGGAATCCGTCTGAGCAGGGATAATGCAGCTGATGTTAAACCACGTCCTCTCTTGCCGCTGTCTTGACGACGACTGAGCGATACGGTCTTCATTATGCTGTTTTATGTAACCAACGTCTTCACTCTATGAAATACTTTATGATAATGAATCCTTTTTTTGTGTATTCCATACTTAAATATTCATAAGTTTTACTAGTATCTATCAATGATTTCATCTTTAATCCATTGGTTTCTCTGAGAATCTTCGATTTTATTGTGTTTCATCGATGCATTAATCAAATGATTATGCATATCAATAACTACATTACCTACAAGATTCATTACATACTCTACATTAGTAGCATCTTTGTTACGTGTAGGATTATCAAGATTTGTGATACGTTTACCATTACATGTATACACAGATGGATCGTTATTAGAGGTTGCTATAACTTGATTAATAGTAGCAACATCATTCGGAGCTATTCCTGCTGATATGTTAGATATTCTTTTATTTTTTCCATCATATACGTTATTTATTTTATCTCTAACTATAGTTTGTTTTACAACAACACAATCCTGATCATCTTTACCAGATTTAACTTCGGTTAATCGTCTGCCTCCACATATAAAGTTAACACCAGTAGCTGATAGTTGTGGCACTTGTGTTAAAATAACAGCATCATGTTCTTCCGTGCCTAAACTTATATTTGACAATCTTTTATTTTTTCCATCCCACTTGTTATTTTGTAGTTGTAGTAAGGTAAACTTTTCACTTCCTTGCACAAACTCATCACCTTTCTTTGACACCACCTGATTTTGTTTAACAAAAGCGGATGTTCCTTTCTTCAAGCTTTCATTCATTTGTCTCACAGTAGCAGCATCCGATGGAGTTGAACCATCTTTCAGATTGGACAACACTTTTCCATGACAATCAATAACAGCACCATTATATAAAATACAATTATCTTTAATGTATTTAATATTAACACCATCACTTTCTTCTTTAGGATATCCAATATCGTTTATAGTATATTTATAGAAGGAAAATCCATCTTTTTTCTTTTCTGGTATTACAGAATGCAAATAACGCTTATTGATTGTATCTGTATCCTCGGTTGGATCTGCAACATTAGTTATTTTATAATTTAAAGCATTGTACTTTTTTCCACTTTTAGTCTTTTCCAACAGTAAAGCGTATTCCATCGCAGATAGAAAATAACCTTTATTAACAACATCTCCATTGTTGACTGGTTTTGCAACATTAATAACCCTGTGAGATTTTGCATCATACAGTTGGTTGTTGTCGAGTTTTAAACTTGTAGATGTTTCCTCCTTTACTGTTTTTAAATTTGTTGCATCTCCATCTTCTTCTGGATCCTTAACAAACTTTAAACGTTTATTATTTATGTTATAGTCACCTTCGGGTGTTTGCGGTAATCCACTTCTTTTTCTGTTTTCTCCAACTTGCACTCCTAACGCGGAGTATCGTCCGAACTTGTCGACGCTCATGTTAGAACTGACACATTATACGCCTGCAACTCTTATATATCCGCGGACAATTATACGATTATGCCGCGATTCCTGAGTTCGTCAATCAGAGCTACCCATTCATTATTTAAACCTGTATGACCGGCTTCCATGGCTTCATGCAATAGTCTCATTCTATCAACCAATTTATTGATGTCGTTGTAGTAAATCACATTCGTATTGTATAGATTTTTCATCAATCCTTTGCCAGATGTTGAAGTATCTCCTTTACTCTTTTTACCATGTTGTTCAAGAAGTGATAAATCCATAAGTGATAAAGATTTTCTTTTCAGTGGTTGTCTCACCGCTGGTGCAGTACGTAATGTTGGCAATTTTCGTGGAGGAAACAACTTTTTTATAACAATGTTATATTTTGTTGCACGTGAACGATTAATCATTGCATCCTTTAAGTAGTTTCTTTTATGAGCGTTAGTATTTTGTAGAATTTCCTTAAAAACACTTAAATCTTTGGATGAATATCTTAATGGTATGTTTTTAAAAATTAATTCATAAAGTCCTTTTGTTCCTTTATATTTATGCTCACCAATAATGATGTAATCGTCTTGTGTTATTTCAAGCTTTGAATCGCCGATCTTTAATTCATTCCCATCAATTCTTGCTCCGTATACGTGTGATCTACTCAAATTCGGGTTTGATTTCATGTCATGTAGCATTTTCATTATATATTTTCTTCCAAGAGGTCCATGTTGTAATATATCGCTACTCAATTGAGTTAAATTTGGAATAGATTGTTCAGCTTCAGGTATTGGCTGTTCTTCTTCCTTTTCAACAATTGGTTCTTCTTCTTCTTTTGTTTCTTCTTGCTCACTAGCACTGGTATATGAATCATCATCTTCTTCTTTTTTTAATGCTTGTACTTCTTGTTTAGAAACTGGTAGTAAAACATCTCCTTCATAACGAGGTTTACCAATAGTTTCTGATATCTGTTTTAAAGGTTCCGTAATAGGTTTAAATGTAGTCTCTAGAAATTCTTCTCTTTCACTTAAACCCATCCTCAATGCACGATTCTTCATCCTAATAGAATCACTGAGTGATTTTATTTCTTTTAATAGTTTTTCTTGATTCACCATGTTTACACTGTGAAGTTCAACGTGTAACTAGATGTAGCATCGGTAGTTCAACGCATAAATACAAATTTATCCAACCCTATACGATATCTACCATTTTTAATATCTTCTTCCTTCATAATAACGAGAAAGCCATATTTCTCATTCCATGCTTTGCCACACATTTCTTTAAATTTCTCAAATGGCATATCCGCATTTACATGATCATTGTATATATGCTTTAAATTTGTTTCATCTTGCTTGAAGATGATCAACATATTTGCATTGTCTCTTATGAGTTGTTTTGGAATCTTACTGTATGTTTGACCAATATAAATGCTATCGATATTATGATGTCTTCCCATAGCGAAGTAATTCCTTATAGTGTCGTGATTTTCACAAGAAACATCGTCAAAAATAAAAATAGAAAATGGTTTTGCTTCATTTGGTTGCATAATTGTTTCACTGGCATTAAACTTGTAGAAATGCACTTCAGGTACACTTGCAAGTACTTTATCCAATAATTGATATTTTGGTTGTTGCAATGATTTTGAAAAAATGTATATATTGTTAAAGCGCAATCCTTTAGGATTAGTTATAAGGTTAAAAACAACATTTGTTTTTCCACAATTTGAAGGACCAGTTATTAAACATCTTATTGTATTTGGTAGTAATTCACCATGTTTACCATGATTTAACTTATCATTGTCAACCGTCAATTCATCAATATTATTGATATTAAATCGATCTTTTTGTTGTACAATCTCCATCTTGTGTCAAGGTTAAACACACAATGAGCTATTAAGTTACTATACCAGGTCTTTTGAAGGAATCCAAGAGTCTTCACTTTTATCGAATCCTAACCACCGGACTTTAACCATATCCTTTTTCCTTTGTAAAACCTTCTCAACAAGATATACATCACCGACTGTTGATTTCAACAATTCATGTCCGTAGAATCCACCTTGAAGTAATTCACCCTTGTTATCCTTTAATAAGTAGGTTTCAGGTATAGTTGGTTGCACTTTATAAACTGTAAATACTTCATTAGTCCAATTTGGTAGATATCTTTTACTAAATACACCTTTGTATTTGCTTATACGAACTTTATCGTTGACTTTAAACTTTTTTGGTTGTAACTTTTCCAATTTAGGTGTTGTATTATTTCTGATGCGTTGTAATACAACCTTAGCATTAGCGCTGTTTACCTGGATAGGTTTCATTCCGATGGTACGATGATATTTGTTGTTATACTCTTTTATAAGTTGTGGTAATATGTCATACCACACGTATGATCCTCGTTTTGAAAATTGTTTGTACATCGCTCCTTTTAATGTTCTATTGAATCTTTCAATTATTGAAGCTTTAACTTCAGAATTTGTAGAATAATGATTTATTTGATATTTCTTCATTAAAGCTCCAAAGTCTTTATTAAAATATTCTTTTCCATCATCGGTCTGTAGATGTTTGATTTTGAATTTATTTCTTTGTATCGTTGTTTCCATAGCTTTTGTAACACTTTTACCAGTCTTATCCTTCAATGGTAAAGCGTCAGCTATTTTAGTAAAACAGTCTATAATTGTTAAAATATATTTGAAACCTTTGTTTAATTTACTGTGCGGTATCATTTCAATGAGATCAGCTTGATACAGATCATTCATTCCCTTAATAATTGTACTTCTTCTTGGAAATCTTCTTCTTGCTGGTTTATGTAGTTCATTTACAATCTTGTCCTTCACACTTTCCATCTTCAGGTGTTGCTTGCACATCGCTTGTAAAAATACTGATCCGTACAACAGTTCTTTCTCTTTTATATAGTTTGAATATAGGTCAAGGCCATTTCATATTAGTGTAAAAAAGAGGGAACATGGCATTGGGCTTGCCATGTCCCCTCTTCTTTACGGAAAGGAAAAAAGGAAGAAGGTAGAGGACGAAGAATAGGTTTACTGGTCGATAGGGTTTAGAGAGTAATGTCCAAATGGCAGAGTTTTTATGTTGTCTTCAAGGATGTATCTCTTGTCATCCTTATAGCTCAATGCCGATTTGGTTTGCTTCACACTGAAAAGACGATGGTTGAAGCTTCTTATGGTGTTAAATGTTGCAGTTGTTTCAACATTTTCAAACAAACATCTTTTATAATGTTCAAACTGTACGTTCTTCTTCAGGAAAGAGGTTTTTATTCCTTTGGCTTTCTTCGTGACTTGATATTCGTTCCTTTCGCTTATGTACAGTTGAAATGAATATAGTTTGGACATTAATGCTACAATTTCCATCATCGGCACACCATTTGTTTCATCTTTAAATTTTCCCAATACTTTCTTGTTTCTGTCGTAGTCGTAATTTGGATGGTCCTTGGGATAATCGGAAAAGTCGAAATCATCTTTATACATAAAAGTGCGTAGATCTTCGTACATGTCATTTGTTTTAATCCAGTAAATTAGAGCATCCGTATCCATATATGCAATACCAATGTTCTCTCTTCCATAATAGTTAACCATCTTCTTATAATGAAACTCGTACATGTGTGTTTTGGAAATATCCAAGATTGACATTCCTAGATACAAAGGACGATCCATTAGAACTGACTTCTTGTTCATGGAAATAACAACTAGATTTTCATTAATAATTACAGATGAACCAAAGTTTGGTTGTTGCACTAATTTCTGTAGTTTTACTGGATCAGTTACCAATTTGATGTCCTTATGTTTCCTTTTGTTTTCCAAAGTCTTGCCAAATATTGCGTTGTTCATTAGTTTGAAGAAATCTTTTTGAAAACTTGATGTAGCGGCGGCTCTTCTTCTTGTGTTGTTGTCAATGTACGGTTTTAACCAACAAGATTGAGAGAATTGTAGTACTCGATTAATTTTTGTAATTCTCAATCCCAAGTCTAAGGCCTGTTGTATCATCCAGTAGTGTCCAACATACCGAGACTTGTTAGTTAAAGTCATCAATAATTTTGGCCATCTTCCAGTTGGAGAAATTTCAGTCTTCGGAAGAAGTGGTAAATCATAATGTTCGTCGTGAAGATGTTCGGGATATTCAAAATCGACGTCGAATATGTAACCAGTTTCTCCATATTTCGGTATATCCATTATGTTTCCAATTGATTCTGGGTCTATCCATTTGAAATTATCATATGGAAGGGGATTCGACATTGCCCATCCGTACAAGTTATTTGCATCAAAATAACCCAGGAATGTTGTTGGTTTTGATGCATCATAATCGGGCAAATATTTATTGTTCGCCTTGACATGACGTGTTACACTTTGCGTCAATCCTCCTCGAACTCCTGATTCTAACATCAACACCATATCTATATCTGTAAGAAGTTGTATTTTACAATTTGTTTCTTTTAACATGGCTTGCCACGCTAGTCCAGGCGAAGTGTACGAATGAAGAGGGTCTAACCCATATGACGCAAAACATGTATTTCTAAATTCTTCCATCACATCACATAATAAAGTCACATCTAATTTAACGTAGAAATCTGAATATTCCCCCAATGTTCTAAATCCTAATTCGTTCCATACTTTGCATGCATGATCATAATCCTCTTGAGATATATCCATGTCGTACAGTTTACTTTTAAATTCTTCTTTTGGAGGTAGTGATGTTTCATTAAATCTTTCTAAACTGTCTATGTAATCATATGGGAAAACACCTTTTCGAAGTACCAGATCCAGTTTGTCGCTATTTACAATCTTCTTTGTTTCGATTAAATCTTGTTTCCTTAGGTTTTCAGAAAGTTTAGACAAACTCGACGGCAAAAATCGGTAGGAGTCCAAGAATCTTAGTTTGACATTTCCAACTTCTTTGGAAAAACTTATGAACTTCTCTGAAGTTTCAGCTAACACATCGATTTTACCGTCGTCTCTTCCTAATTCAGGTATTATAAAATGAGCGTCGTACCCACTAAGATTATGCAGAACCACAGGGATAAATAGTGGTAAACGATAGCTCAAGTTGCATTTATTACAAGCAGCACCCCTGTAATATCCTGTGAGGTGGTCGTGATCTTTAACTTTATAATTCTCAATAGTAAAATCATTTTTGCACAAGAAACAGTGAGTCGCATTTTCATGTTGAATTTCTTCTTCTTCGTCCATCGGTTTCATTGGTACAATATTTGTATATAATCTTTGTGTATTTCCAGCTATTGAATATAGGTGATCAAGAAATATTTTTTCCGCATTTTCACCACGATATACTAGAGGTTCTGAAGTTAATCCATATCTGTTTAAATGTTCTTCTGATAATGTTGATTTGACCATTAAACAAAAACTGTTTGGTTTGTGCATTTGATACTTTACACTTTTTCTTGCTTCACAATTTTCATCTTCAACTGGAACAAGTGTTGATTCAAAATCCGCATACACAACTAAAGGGATACGGTATTGATGATGAACCTTTTCAAATGTAACGAATGCTCTGTTTTCCGAAGGTAAATTAATCTTTGCTTCATAATTATTGTTACATAATCTTTTGTGTTCTTGTAACCATTCTCTTCCTTGTCTTCCTTCTCGTTGAAAATTAAAACATCTCTTACAAATCAACTTTTTGTTTCGATTTTTTGAAAGTTGCTTATTAACAAGACGATCGAATTGCTTTATGTACACATAGTGAGACACATCTCCTCGCGTTAGTAGTAGTAAATCCGTATGATCTGGTAGCTCTTCTTTTGCAATACGTAAAGGATACACTTTGTTTGAACTATCTAATGCAAAAACATTAATAGACGTGCCGGGATTTTTCTTTTCAAATTTTGATATATCTTTCGTAGAAACGGGATATGTTATTCCTTGAAAATTGTACCTGTGTCTTGCGTCTTCATATTCTTGGTTGGGTCTACATGGATTTTGTGATACAAACTTTGTCGTCATAGCATAGCGAAAACATTCATTATCTTCATTTTGAACATTAATACAAGATTTTGTATTTTCAATTATTTTTGGCAAAGGAATGTAACTAGATCCCATTAGTCCATATCCGTGTTTGTGAACTCTTATATCTAATACTTCAATACTTGTAAGACTCCATCCGGATCCTCTTCCTTCGTGTTCCTGAAGTTTAGTTAATATTTCTTCTATACAATTCTCGACTATTGAATCAATGTTTGAACTTTCCATGATGGTTCGGTTTTTTGTTATGAATCCTCTTGGTGATAATTCTTCTTGTGCATTTATAAACATAGCTTCTAGTAGTAAACCAAATTTAAGAAAGTTCAATCTTTTCAATTCTTCTTTTAAAGTTTTACTTACGATTGGTTTTGCTTCTCTAATAAATTCTTCTAAGTTCAAGTTTTCATTTTGAATCTTATGATGCATTACTACTTTACCGGGTAAAGCAAATACTTGTAGATTCGGTAAAGTAGTTGAAGATGTTGCTGTTATTTCTTCTTGTTCTTCTTCTTGTTCTTCTTGTTCTTCTTGTTGTTCTTGATCTTCTTCTGTGTTGTTGTGAATTAGTTCTTTATGTATATCTAGTAGAATTTCATCGTGAAACGATTCCGAACATTTATCGCAATGATACATGTTGACGATGTTTACTCTTCGAAATTTCGCCGAGAAATGAAATGGGCTCTGACGGTCCCGCTTTTATAACGGTTCCCCCACCACTATTTCATCATCATCATCCTCTTCTTCTTCTTCACTATCCGAGGAAAACAAACGTCTTGGACGAAACATTAATCTTCTACTAACTGATTGTTCATTTGTGTTCTCTATTCCAGTTGGGGTTTCAGTATGTACTTCTTCATATTCAAACGATGATGAAGATTCTGACATTACTACATCCATATCCAAATTTTCATTCTCCACATCATTTACACTTCCTACTTCTGATGTTGTTAGATCTACATCCATATCATCTACACTTTCTACTTCTGATGTTTCACTGTTATTATCATCTTCTTCCATATTAAAATCGTCTAGTTGAATTTTATACAATATTTCAATAAGAGGTTTCCTTGGATAATCGGTGTTGTCCACAGGAGCCATTTCAAGTAAATGAGGAATAACTCTTTGTGATTCGGCTTATATGATATTTTGATAAGTATGTCAAGGTCATTTTAGATTAAGCGAGAACTGGGAATAGATCACTAAGCGGCATGTTATTTCATTACCACAAAGTGATCTATTCCCCATTCTCTAAGAAGTGTTCAATCAATAACCAAAGTCCAAATCCATTTCCTTTTTTTTTTTTAATTTGAATCTTTTGTTACATAGTTTATTGGTTGACTGTTTGAAATTTCAATGTGTCGTCTTATTATTTGTTCCAATTCTTCTATTTTTGCTTGTTTTATCATTAGTTCTGTATGTAACTCATTAATGTAATCAGCTGCTTTATCCACCGTTCTTGTTCGTATTTCACCTAACATAACACCAGGAATCAATCTCTGTAGTCTGTAAAACTTAAACTTTATTCTAGACTCTCTTGCCTTAGCCATTTCCCGAAGCCTTTGTTTCTTATTGTCTTTACTTGTAGTCAAGTCCATACTCGTGACAAGTTCGCTTTCAGAATAATTCGACTATAGTACACTCGTCTTTTATACACTTTCCCCCACCACTTTGAATTTCCCCCACCCTACTAATATAGGTCAAGGTCATATGGTATTAACGCGAGAACGAGGAATAGAGCACTAAGTGGCATGTTAGTCCATTACCACAAAGTGATCTATTCCTCGCTCTCTATTCTACATCTAATTTTTTTGGGTTTTTGTTATTTTTATCTTTTTTTTTGGTTTTTCTGGGGGAATGAGTGTTTGAATATTACTTGGTAGAATGTCCATTTTTCTTCTTCAAATCTTCAATAGTTTCCAACAATTGTAACAAATATGCGTTAGTTTTTTCTAAAGTTTTCAGTCTGCTACATCCAACTTGAATGGAAGGCACTATTAGTTGCAATTTTGCAAATTCTATCTTTTCTTTCTTGCACCTTTCTCTCATTTTTAGGTTTTTCCTTAGTCTTGCCGAAGATGGTGTTATAGGCTCGTACATACAATCTGGATATGGTTTTGACATTTTTAACACTGATGTTGAAGTACAATGAGATACTTGCGGCCGTTGAGCTTGATAATAATTTGTTGTTGGAGTATTGCAATACATCTTCGGTTCTAAGTTTTGGTGGCAATCTGTAGTTGAAAGTACTGGTGTTGCAGAAGGATCAGTCATCTTTCACTGTTGTCGTACAGAGTGAACTCTTTTTTTAAGTTTTACTTCTTTTATCACATTTCCCCCACCACCGACTTATAAATTCTTCCCCCCACCATAATTATTTATACTTGTTTTTCCACATTTCAAATTTTATACCATACTTCCAATGTGACATCTGCGTCTTCCTCTTTCAAGTATTTGACAAATTCAGGACTCCTCGACGATACATTCGGTCTGTTTAGATAGCTCATCACCTTGTGATGGCTTTCCTCATTTTCTATGTAACAATAAACTTGCATTAACTTGTTTTCTTCTTCTTTCGATGATATGAAATTTGCAACAGAGGTCCACTCTTCATATTTAATCTTGAAATGACGCACTTCGAATTCCATGATGTTTCTTACAATGCCGCAACAATAATAAAACTCTCTTCAAACAACCTGCATTTATACACGTTCCCCCACCTAGTTATAACCCCCCACTCTTTTCTCCCTCTCCTTTATATGTGGAAGGGGTATTATGGTTTGAATGCACGATACTTAATAAATTCAAACAAACACTGTGCACAAATGTCGCAGGTGTTATTACATGTTTCGAATTTCATTATTTGACCTTTTACAAGATGAACTAACCTACCTCCATCATCTTGGAATTGTTCAAAATCTAAAACAGACGCTTTTCCACAATCATGACACATTTTTGTACCATCTTTAAAAGTATAAGCAAGATAGATAGCAAATCCATAATTGTCTCTTTTAAATTCAATGAGCATTTCACGAATTGCTTTAGGTATTTTACACTCATTTGATCTCATAATATAATGGTAAAGAAACCCATTATTGATAATTTCTTGTAAACACAGAACCAACAACCTATCCATCGTGTTAGACTTATACTGATAGTTACATCTAAAACCTCTTTCTTATATGATTTTCCCCCCACCACTTTTATATAGGTCAAGGTCATTGTATATCAAGCGAGAACTGGGAATAGATCACTAAGTGGCATGTTATTCCATTACCACAAAGTGATCTATTCCCCATTCTCTAAGAAGATTGTTGATAATTTAGATTCCTAATATTTCTTTTCCTTCTTCTTCACCTTTTTGAACTGTAGTATTACCAGACATGTGTGATATTAGTTTCTTCATTTCTCGATTTTCCATTTCCACTTTCTTCAATTTTAAATCTCTTGCTTCAATTTGTAGTTTTAAATACTTGATGTAACTTCCAGCCCAGTGTAGGGTTTTCAATTTTGGTGCTCCCATTGCAATTCCAGGTATTTGAAATTGTAGTCGATTGAACTCCATGTTCATATCTTGTCGGTCTTGTTTTTCCTTTTCTAGTCTTTTCAATCTTTGATTCTCCCTTAACAAAGAAGTTCGATCACAAGGAATATGACGAAACATTTTGGTCAACGATATCTCGAAGAATAAGCTTCTACGCAGAAAACCAACACATTTATGCACTCCCCCCTCCAATTTTAGGCTAGTGGTGGGGAGAATTACATTAATTTAATACTTATTTCCACCGTTACACTTGCTCCATTTTCAAAAAGGTATCTGTAAAATGGTTCTGGATACTGGTATATTTCACGTCCTATATTTTCCTTAAGAAAGTTGAAAGCTATTCTTTTCGAATAGTCATTATGATATACTTCTCTTAAATTAACAAGAATTCCATCTTCCAGAAATTTCACTTGAATCATTGGTATTTTGCTTACATCATCTTTGTCTATCAGAGGTAGCCTGTAGGTGAACGTATTTGGTGGTAAACGTAAGGTTCTATCAAGTCGAGAACAGAATATTTTGAACAGTTTTTGATCATTGATTGCAATCTCATGAATACCTATCATTTTATAGTACGAAGGTTCAAAAGGTACAGCACGAAACGTTTTTACTAGACAGTTACTCGAAGAAGGTTCTGTAGGTGCGTTAGGATTGAACATTTTTAGTCGACAGTTTCCTGACGAATAAGCTTCTACGCAAATAACCAACACATTTATGAACATTCCCCCACCAACTTTAAGCTAGTGGTGGGGAGAATTTTCCCCCACCACTTCTTCAGAATTAATAGCTTCAATTTGAATTACAACAAATATATTTGACGCAAATTCCCAAAAAACTGAATATGAAACAGTTTCTTCCACATCTTGAGATTCATTTTGTGTTTCAACCATTTCCATCATTGAAGGTTCTTGATCAATTTCTGTTACTTCCATCGCTTCTTCTACAGGATTTTGTATTGTGTCGGTTGTTTCAACTTCATCTTCTTCTTGAACTAACGTAATATTTCGTTGTCTCACAATTTCAATTAATTGTATAAAAGAATTATCTCTAGGAGACATTATTAACCATACATGTAGCTCCAACAAATGCTGACTTACTAATGACAAAACTCTCAATTTATAAGACTTGTTTGAATAATAAAGTGGGGGAACTACCTTAGTCCAATTCGGATTCGGATTCAGAAGACAATAAAGGTGATATGGGTGAATCCAACGATGAATCTAATATAAATGTATCAATAGCTTCCTTAACTATATCTTCGTCACTATCGTTTATCATTTCTTCAAAAAGTTCTTGTTCAAACTGTACCATTTCTTCTTCCATCGTGGAATCATTATCAGTTTCGTTATAATTTTCCTCTATATTGTCTTCTTCCATTTCATTTGTATTAATATAAACATTTTTAACTTCAAAATAATTAACAAATGGAGTATCTTTAGACAACATATTTGTTCACCACTTCTTTTACCTCGAATAACAAACTATGTATCGCTTACTTAGTCTTATATACTTCTACCCCCACTTTTTTTGCACAACGTGAAGGAAGGTGGGGAGAGGATTTTGTAGCTATTCTTCTCTATCTAGGTTATATTTCATTGCTAGCACATCTACTATAATTTTCTGCTTTTCAACTTCATCACGAATAAATATTGTCCAGGGAAATAGTTCATTAATATTGTTGATTGTTACTTTTATATCATACAAAAAATCAATATGTCTTAGTAATGAAACAATAACAATAACTCCTATCCCATTGTTTGCCATAATTGTTTCTTCAATTTTAATACGCAAGTTTGTTATCAAACTCCATATATTAATATCATTGGCTATAAAACCATCAAGTCTAGTACTCATCTTGACGGTGCAAGTACAGACTAAAAACCTGGAGGTTCATAGTCCGCCTTTTATTAGTTTTAAAAATGGGGAAGGGGAAGGAATAAGGATTGGGAGGGGATAGGGTGGGGGTGAGGGAAGGGTAATGCGGTTATTAGACCACTTGTGCGACAAAGTAGCCACCAATGCTAACTTCGAGCTCATAACACTTCATAACATCATCCTGCCAAGTCAACATACGTTCTCTAGTATTTGGTGTTACACAGAAGAACCTACTGTCATTATACACAATAGCTGAACCAATTATAACATTGAATCCTAAATTTAGCCATTTGTGTGCTTCCGTAATAAATCTTTCTATTGTATCAAAAGGAAATTGTTCATCGATGTAGATTGGTCTCATTTGTTCATCAAGTTCAATTACATCTTCATCTTCACTGTCACTGCTACTATCATTTTCATTGTCACTGCTACTATCATAATAATCTATCACATCTTCTTCAGGCTGTTGGAAAACATCAGCAATTTCGGAAGGATTGAAGTTTTCACTATGGTGAGGAAGCATTTTTAAAGCAAATAATAACGGCAGAGACGAAACAACAAGTGTGGCGCGTGAAAGCAGAATGAAGGAGTGAACAATGCTTGCTTCGCTTTTATAACGATATGCTAATGAGAGGGGTAAGAGATGGTCGTGACCAATTATTGACCCGGGAGGTGGGGGGAAAGGAAGGAGAAGGGATATTTATTTTAAATAATTTGCATAACTTTTGACTAAAATAAGATAACCAAATTCTTCTTTTACTAAAATGTTCGTCTTACATAGACCTTTTCAATGATGTATCGCTTGTCGTAATCGATCAAACCATTATCGAGTTATAGCCATTTTTAAGTCTCGGGGGGGGGGGGGGGGGTTCCGCTTGAGTGAACACGGGGGGGGGGGGGGGGGGTTCCGCTTGAGTGAACACGGGGGGGGGGGGGGGGGTTCCACTTGGGTGCTCATGCGGAACTGATCTTCTCACGAGATAGTCGTTGCGTGATAATGAAGACAAATGTTCATCGCGCCGCGACCACTAATTAACTCGCATTTGCCGTGTTCATATCTTTCCTACTCATTATATATACGTTTCCTACTTCATTATTTCAAGACTAATTAACTTGCGAAACAACAGTCTCTGTCTTTGAATGCTGATGAGATTTCATTAGGAACCATTCTTTGCACGCTATATGAAGCTACACTGGCTATGCAAGTCAGAGCGGTCATATAACTGTACAACGACCTTAGAAAAGTAGGTCACGAGACTTAGAGTGTTAAAAAATAATGGGGGAGAAACACAACGCTATAACGCATTGTGTTTCTCCCCCATTATTTTTTTAGCAAAATTTGGAAAAACTATGTGAATTTACTGTTTACGTCCCCACCTTGTAATACGATCCTTTTTATCCCTGAGGAGAAAGTCTTGAGAACTTAAATTGATAAGTCTCTTCTCTTTACACAAATTCTTACAAACTCTAATTTTATATTTATTGCCGTTACATTTTGCCAATATGTGTTGGTGGTCAACAACACTTAGAAAAAAATATCTCAAACCTTTCTTAAGCCTCTCTCCTCTGACGGATATTATTTCAGGATCGTCTTCAACAGTGGGGATTTCTGTCAGTTGTGGTTCGGAAAGATGTTTTACGATATGTACACGGCAGAAACGTTCGTTCTTAACACATTTCCTACCACAAGCTGATCCTTTCTTAATTCCCCTAGCGAGCATTTCAGGGCAAGTAGTGGGACGGCTAAATGCCCTACGACGCTCTTCTTTTAATAATTGGAAACGCTCTGAAGGAGCAGACTTAGGAGATTTATTTTTAGGATAGGCGTGATCTTTAGGAATAGTAAGTGGTGGGGTAGGAGGCAATGGTGACAGTGGAATGACAGGTGTACTAAGACAATGAAGCAAGGTTTCAAATGAAGGGGTAGTAGGACGAGGAGCTGGCTTCTGCGGTGGC
This sequence comes from Neoaliturus tenellus, assembly GCA_030545055.2. Classification (NCBI taxonomy): domain Eukaryota; kingdom Metazoa; phylum Arthropoda; class Insecta; order Hemiptera; family Cicadellidae; genus Neoaliturus; species Neoaliturus tenellus. The sequence continues at coordinate 110,502,185 of CM061533.1, forward strand.
GGCATGTTAGTTGAAGGCGGTGTGGAGTCATTTGAAGACGAAGGCGGTGAAAATATGCTGCGACGTATGCTATTGTTGGTCGGGGGAAGAGGAGCTCCAGAAGTTGAAGGTTTCGAGTCTAGTTGCTTCTTATACCAATCGGGAGCATTTTTCAAGCGAAGAGTTTTTTTGACTGGAGTTGAAGCCGTAGTAGAAGTAGAAGTTGAACTTGTGATAGAAGAGCAGGCTGTAGTGGAAGTTGTAGTCGGAAGGGATGACATCGTGGTAGTTCTATTCGCAGTTCGCAGCGTAACGTCTGGAATCAGAATGAAATGTTAGCCGTGGTCGATGCGTCTTTTATAACGGTATGCTAATGAGAAGGGTTAACAGCCGTTAAGTGGGGGAAGGTGGGAGGGAAGGAAAGAGAGGGGGTATTTATTTCAAATAATTCGCATAACTTTTGACTAAAATAAGATAGCTAAATTCTTCTTTTACTAAAATGTTCATCTTACATAGACCTTTTCAATGATGTATCGCTTGTCCTAATCCGTCAATCCATTATCGAGTTATAGGCATTTTAATTTTCGGGGGGGGGGGGGGGGGGTTGGTCATTGACCCTTCCGAATGTGGGTCAAGGTCATTTAAGACTTATAAAGAACCAAGGTGATGGGAACAGTAGTAACTGTTCCCACCACCCTGTTTGCCTAACGGTTCCCACTCCCAACCCACTAGTTACGTTCTGCAAGGGACATCGACGCAATTTTGTTTGGACCGTCCGGGTCTACCGTAACGGTCCGGTCCGGGTCTACCGTAACCGTGAATTCGAAGGGAAACTGGAACACCCTAATGCAGAAACGCAACTCTAACACCCACCCAACTAATCCCACCCATCATATTCCTAAACAAAATGCAAAAACCTAGTCCGCTAGTGCGGATGTCCCACCCCTTCTAAGTGAAGTTCAACAGAACTTCTGAATTTACAGTTAATCTACCCCCTATCATCTAGCTGAAAGGCAAAACAACAACATTAATTATTAATACCAACACTTAAAACTAACAACACATCATTATTAAATATCAAATAATTCAACACAACCAAATACCATCATTATTCTTAAAATTAATAAACCTTAACGCTAAACACAACTTATAACTAACATCGCAATGCGCAAATTAATTCTTAAATTAAGTGCAACTTACAACTAATATTTACACACACACACACACACACACATACCACATTGCATTAAAGAACGCAACGTAGTATAAGAAGTTCAAATATATATAGGCCTACTATATATTTGAACCTCTTACCGAGTCGCCAACGACTTTTCGCTATGAAAACTCGTTGACGACTGACGCGAAAATCGGGCTCGTATCGCTCCTCGGGTTTTCGAGTGGTGGGGGTAATTAATGCAGTGGTGGGGGAATTGTTTTACTCCAGTACGGTCTTCAATCCACTCCAGTTCGCAGCAGTGTAAAAATGAAACGAAGGAGTGGGGGTGGCGCATGCGCAGCGACGTAAATTCCAAGGTTTGAGGTTAGAACTTTCCGTGCACAGTAGAGCTAAATTGAGTAATACAGGACTAGGCGCATGCGCAATAGCGAGGAGTGATTCCGATCCGGAGAACTCGTTGCAGCGCTAAAGTAAGTAATACAGACTAGACGCATTCGCAGTAGCGCTAAAGTGAGTAATACATGACTAGGCGCCGTAGCGTGAAGTTGGCTCACTCCAGTACAAGTTATAGCAGCATAAAAATGAAACGAAGGAGTGGGAGCGGCGCATGCGCAGTGACGTAAAACCAAGGTTTGAGGTTAGAATTTTCCATGGTGGCTGCCATGTTTAATTCTGTTTCATTCAAACAATAGTAGTTCATGGCTGGCATGGGATGTGAAGTGTGGTAATTAGATGGGGGTTAGCAACCGGTCGTGACCGGCCATTGACCGGTCATCGACCCGGCGGGGTTCCGCTTGAGTGACCACCGGGGGGGGGGGGGGGGGGGGTTAATCTCCATTTTTTATGGGGGGGGGGGGGTTCCGCTTCATTAGTCACGGGGGGGGGGGGGGGGGTTCCGCTTCATTAGTCACGGGGGGGGGGGGGGGGGTTCCGCTTCATTAGTCACGGGGGGGGGGGGGGGGGTTCCGCTTGAGTGAACACGGGAGGTTCTACTTGAGCGCTCATGCGGAACTGATCTTCCCACGCGATAGCCGTTATAAAAAGGAGATTGTTCATCGCGCCGCGACCATTAATTAACTCGCATTTGTGTTGTTCGCATCCTTCCTACTCATTATATATACGTTTCGCCAACTTCATTATACAAGTCTAATTGCTACTAACCTGAAATTTCATTTACATTAGCACATGTCGTCCTGTTTGAATCACCTTCGCGTGCTCGACGTTATATCTCATTCATCAGTCTTGTTCTCACTTCTACACGTCTGACATACTTCTTGTGATGGATACGCAATGTTTGAAATTGAAACTTTTGCGGACACAACATATATTACGAAATAATTACAAACCATCGGTTTCAAAGACTAAAACAAATTTAACAAAAGTGAGGAAGAAATTAAGTTTTAACCCGTTATACTCTGTTAGAACTTCGCAGGTTCACGTTGATGATAATGTTATTCACAACATTTTGCGTTCGATGTTACGTTTCCACAACTTCGAACTTGTTACACCTATCGACTGTGTTCAGCAGGTTTTCATATTTTACCCCCACCCTTCTTTATATAAGTGCGCTCACGACAATTCCTGTTTCATTCTTCTATACGCTCTTCGACCGACAACTACTCCGCTCTAAATTACACACTACAAGAAGATGGATACAAACCAAGAACAAGTACAAGTTCACGAAATATCGTCTACTACCCACCCGAGGGAGAATCCTCCGAGAACTTCGCCTTCACCGAATCCACAGGACCCTGTCCAAGTTTCGGATGTGTCTTCGACGGCGAGGAATGATCTTGAAGCTATTCTTCGGTCGCTCGTCGGTTTCGACTGACCTGTACGACGATCGCCGTTAAACTGAACTCTTAGAAGTTCAGTCTTTTTTAAAACTTCCTCCGGATGACCTTGAAGCAATTATCCCCTCTCCTTTTCAACTAACTTCTACTTTTGTTCAACTGTTGAATTTCAGTTTTGAACTAACTTTTAATTTATGCGGAGTTTTAGTTGAACCCGGTTAATTTATGCGCACATTTTGTTCAACCCCAAATTGTTGAATTTCAGTCTTGAACTAACTTTTAGTTTATGCGCAAATCTACTTCAAACGCTCACCCCACCTCCTCACCCCTCATTTAATATACGACCGGAAGCTATGTGCCCCGGCACGTGGCTTCCGGGGCAGCTGACCTGAGCCAGAAGTAACCAAATCTAACTACTATGAGGGCAATTGGGATTGTTTATTACAGTTTAAGAGGTGAATCCTCTGGAAAACAAAACCGATCTGGACCGCGAAGTGGTTCAGATCCCTTGATCGGGCGGTTGGATAAGGAGCGAGCCCCAAGGGCGTAAGAAAAATTTAGGCCTAGCCTGACGTAATGTGATAAACAATCCCAGGTTAGAATCCTAAAGAGTAGAGGAGGTTTTTTAGTGGGTAAACCCGTTTTTAGGGGAGCCCCACACTACAAGCTGGCCACCCGTGTGCGTAATGCATTTTTCCCGCCTCTCCATAAAAAAATTTAATTCCCATTATTTTGAATGCAGGACTCTGAGTCTTTTCTCAATGATTCCATCACAAGGATTAACATTTCTGCAGGGAGGACAGTGATTTCTTGAATGAGTGCATTCTTCAACTTCTCTAAATTTCGTGGTTTATATTATATTATACTCAACTCTAAAAGGTACATCCACAAAAAAGTTACACACTTGGAAGTCGGAAGACCTGTTAGAACATTGCCAGAACTTGTTATAATCTATCCGGGAAACATGTAAACTTTTTCTGTGATAAAGAGCTAAATTAACGGGGCAATTTAAAGCTAATGTCTTGAACTTCCAAACCACGAAATTTTTAAGAGCTCAATAATTGATGTAAATTGATGTAATTACTGCAGAGTTGTTAATCCTTGTTAATGAGGTGTTGAGAAGGGACTTTATTCCTGCATTTGAAATGACACAAACAAATGATATGGCAAGTACAAATGATATAACAAGCTTTGTTAACTAAAATAGCAAATAACGAGACTCGATTTTGTACAACTAAACCGCATTAATTTTAAAATTAGCTAAGAATTATTTAATCAAAAACCGCCCATCTACTGTGTGTCACCCTGAATAAATCCATGTCACAATAAATTATTTTAATATTGGTTTATTTTTACTAACGTATAATTCAAAATAAAAAAGTTAACGTATTTGTCTTAAAAAATAATCTTTTACATAAAACTCATTAAAACTTTCTACTGATAAATTTATCTGTACGTTGTATACACAGTATCTAGAATATTATAGGAGAACTGTAGGTGACACCAACAGCTGATTGAAGAGGTCCTGCCGTACTGCCTGCCCCGTTGACGTCATAATGTTTACATTCACGTAAAAGTTCAATCAGCTCAACTAACCTCAACTGAGTTTTTAATGAACATAAAATGGGTTAATAGTAGTAGTTATAATTTCAATTAAACTAATTCTTTTAGCAATTTAACACCTAATGTAGGATAGTTTTCAAATAGTTGAAAACAATAAAATATAAGATATTTAAATCTTTAGTGGCAAAACATTATTCCTTGGATTAGGCCTAGATCCACAATCTAGGCTATTGGTATCTTGCTATATTATTAATTTACACCTTTTTCTCCTAACTTTTTTATGCCTAACTCTGTTGACCTACACCTCAGAACTGAAAAAAATGCTAGAGGTACCTTTACCTTTATAAATTAAAGGTACCTCTAGCATTTTTTTCAGTTCTGAGGTGTAGGTCAACAGAGTTAGGCATAGCTATAACTAGCATAGACCAACCAAAATGAATGCTAGTTTCAAAAAATTACATTTAAAAATAAAACTCGCCAAAGTTTTTGTTTAAGTTAATATTCAAAATAGTTTTTACTAATAAGCTTGGTTAGCATTAGATTTATAGGTCTACTTTATAGACAAGTAAGATATACTCTTAGAAAATCATTTACATAGAAGGGTGCTTAGCCTTCCCTGTCAAAATCCCTGTAGGCCTATTTTGTTGTTTTTGGAACTCATATTATAATTCATTTATTTTCCTTCAAATTAGCTTATAAGACTAGCCTTTAATTTAAACATTTCCCTAGCCTGACGATAAGGGACAAGGACCTCGGCTCAAGAGGTCACAAGTTCGGTTCCCGGGATGTCCATTTTATGGGTTTGCACAGCTTTAAGTTAAAAACATTAAATGCGCAATGCACATTCCTCATTCAGTTAAAAATTTAAAATTGCAATCATTGAATTATAGGATTAATATAAACTTAGGCTACCATACCTCGATTCTATTCAAAACTAAGATTAAAAATTAACTCAGGTTTTCTTAATTTAGCATGGGTCAAACTTGTTACTTACTTACTTGTTACTTGTAGCTCGCATCCGTTATCCGTTGTCCTTAGAGTCAAGGAATTGGACAGGTCAAAGGATTTATTATATATATAGCTGCCCTACAAAGACAAAGGATAATTTGCAGCATTCTAATCTTAATCTAGGTCTTTGTTACCAGAAAGGTAACAGTCAATCCTACTATAAGAAATGGACTCCACTAGAAACTTTTTAACTTCAATTTTGAACTTTGTGATTTTATTGATCTTTTGTAATTTTTCTGGCAAAGCTTGGAATAGCTTGATTTCACAGTATTTTGGCTTGTGCACGAAAAGAGTTAATTTATGTTGCTCTGCATGAAGTCCTTTATGTCGGGTGTGGTATTTGTGATTGAAAAAGTTGGTGAAATATTCTGGGCTTTCATATAGCAGATTTAACAGTTATTTAAGCAAATTTAAAGTTTAGCAGAGTAAACTTTTTTTTTAATTAGTCCAATGCAGTTCTATGGACTGTACACCTAAGTCTAGGCATACTTTCTAGCTACTATGGTAAGCCATAGACTATATAATAGCTAAGTATGGTAGGAAACTGGTTAAAAGCAGACCCAGTATAAACACTTTTTATCCTACACACTTTTTATCCTTTTTAGCTAACCCCAATATCACTTAGGGCCGGTTTCTTAAAGCAAGTTTAAACCTAAAATCAAGTTTAAACAAAAATTGTCCATATGATTAACATTGAGTTAAACTAAGTTAAAGTTAAACGTGTTTGGAGAAACCGGCCCTTAATGTCATACAAATACCTATAATCGTAACAAATGTATACCGGTATATCAAATAAATTGATTGACCTTTTCAATAGATAGGCCCTATTTTGGTTGGCTTTAAACCTAACTTAGGCATACATCTAGTCCAAACATATTTTGTTTAATTTTATATAATTGAGTCACAATAGTACGTAATGTAAAAGCCTTGTTTAAAAATTGTAAGATTATAGGCCTAACCATTGTAAATTTAAACATATCCCATAAAATGTTGTTGTATTGTGTTGGATGTTTATATCGTAATGTCGTATGGTAAGCTTACCGTAAATTAATTTATAATTACAATACATTTTAATAGTCAACACAATAAGTAGTGTTTTTTGTGTTTTTAATTGCTGTAATTTCTCTTAGATATGGCCTATAACAAATTAAAAAAGCCTATCAACACATGAGAATACAGCAATTAAACCAACTTAGCCGTTACTCCTTGATATTGTATACCCATCCGTACATGTTCCATGAAGAATAGGCCTACAACTGCTCCTTGGCATACTGCATTATTAGTCTAATTGTCCAGCAGAACAATTTCAAGTTTTAGGATCACACGGTAACTTGAAAGAAGAAAATTGGTAAGAGGTGAACCTCAAAAGTAAAACATTTTTAAATCTCGAGGCCTAGTAAGATATTTATTTGCATTAAAAATCATTACAACTTTTAAGAAAATTTACTAAATTTGGCTTCTAAGTAGCCTAATATCAATGATTCTTTCACTGTCTTCAACTTAAGACCACAAACGTTTGAAAGGGTGTCTACTGGTCACTGAAGTCACCAAGAGCCACTGAAAGTCACGGAATTTAGTCAGTGGTCACGGAAGTCGCAGAAAAGTTAATGATCTTTTCTTAAGAAAAGATAGTTTTGTAAAAATTGAGTTAACATGATTGTGAGAAAAATTGTTGCGATGTTTGCAATTTACCCTTACAGTTTCTGAATATAGCCTACCACACTAGTCACAATTTTTTTACACTTTTCATCCCCTAAAGTCATAAAAATTCATCGATTTTTATAGCTATCAGGCAGTAGACAAACTGTATGTAATAATTAAAAATATACCCCACAGCTTGTTTTATGTTCTTATAGTTAAAGTTTAGGTTTTTCTAAAATTTCCCTTGAGAAAATCATTACAAACAAAAACATATCAAAGCACACAATTTTTCCACTGGATTTTATAGTTTCCCATTTATGATGCGTGGTTTTTACTCCAACAAAGTCATTAGGCATTTTGTTTTAAATATTTTAAACATCGTAGGAAAAAATTTGCATGTTTACGTCGTAATGAAAACATAACCTGTTTGATTAACAGGGCCCGTGATTTGACAGATTCAATCAGCTGCTGCCCCGTTGACGTAGTTTTTTTGTTATTGTTTTTGTTGTTGGCACCTACCTTGCATTCTAGATTTCTTGGTTGTATATAACAGTATGTATATTACACAAACTATTTTGTTTAAAGAGCCTCTCTTCAGGTTAAACACACTACAAGTATAATAAATTTGGTCTGGCAGCTGGCATAGCTGAGAGATCACTTGCGCGATAGTTCAGGTGCAAAAAATTGTTGTTCGTTTAGCACCACCCGGGGAGTACGTGCAACTTTAATGGAATGCTGCGGACGCGAACAACATCACCCCCAACATCACCCTTTGTAGTCGCAAAGCCTGGTCTCTTCTCAGAAAGCTCTCCACTGGTAAAACAAATGATAAAAACACTGTCTCGCAACCTCGCCCTTGTGATATTGCGAAACGCCTCTCCTGTTTGTCTAAACCTGTGCGTACGTCTGCGGACAGGAAGGTGAACTTTAAGCTGAATGAAATAAAGCAAAGTCGGCAAGCACCACTGGAAGTCTCTCGACCTTTCACTATAGATGAGCTAGATGCAGCGATTGATGCGATGCCAATTGGCAAAGCAGCAGGCTTGGATGAAATCTTCCCGGAGTTTATAAAACACTCGGGGAAAAAGGCTAGACAGTGGCTTCTTGCTGTTTTTGACACCATAATGGAAACCGGCGACTTGCCTGGTATATTTAGAAAATCCAAAATAATAGCTGTCTTAAAGCCCGGTAAAGATATAAAACTGCCCGAAAGTTACCAACCCATAGCCTTTCTTAGTGTCTGTTATAAGCTGCTCGAGAGGTTGATATACAACAGAATCCTCCCTGTTCTCGATTCCAGCATCCCCGTAGAACAAGCTGGGTTTAGACCTGGGCGCAACTATTGTGACCAGGTTCTAGCTCTTACTTCTTTCATCGAGAATGGGTTTGAGCGAAGACTGAAAACCTCCGTTGCTTTCTTAGATCTTACTGCAGCTATGACACTGTCTGGAGAAAAGGCCTCCTTATTAAATTTTAAAACCTGATTCCTTGCCCTTTCCTGTTGCGTCTCCTCAACTTAATGCTCTCCAACAGGATGATTAAAGTATATTTGGGACGAAAGGAAAGTACTTTTAGGCAACTAAAGGATGGTCTGCCACAGAGGTCAGTGCTCGCCCCACTGCTGTTTAATGTGTATACAGCCGACATTCCAGACACTCGCTCCTCAAAGGTCGTTTACGTAGATGATATAACTCTGGCTTATCAGCACAAGGAATTCCAACTAGCTGAGGAAACACTAACAAATGACCTCACGACCCTCGGTGAATACTTTAAGGCCTGGAAGCTAAATCCAAACCCAACAAAAACCGAGGTTTCTTTCTTCCACTTGAACAATAGAATGGCCCACGAAAGGGTTAAAATTGTATTTGACGGTGTTGAGCTAAAGCACAATGAAGACCCACAGTGCCTGGGGGTCACTTTAGATCGGTCCCTGACATTCAAAAGCCACATACAAAATACAGCAGCCAAGGTGAGAACCAGGACTAACATTGTCCATCACCTTGCTGGCTCCACATGGGAAGCTAACGCACAAGTTCTGAAAACCACTGCTCTGTCCCTAGTTTACTCAACTGCTGAGTACTGTGCTCCCGTGTGGTTGAACAGTGTGCATGTCAGGGATATCGACGTCCAGCTAAACAGGGCTATGAGAGCCGTTAGTTTTACACTCATGGCAACCCCCGTCCCCTGGCTCCCGGTCCTGTGTATTATAGCTCCACCTGAAACCAGACGAAGGGATGCACTCATTAGGGAATAAACTAAGATCTTATTTGCTCCACACCTACCCATCCATGATTACCTACCCCAGGAGACGGGTAGATTGAGGTCCCGAAGACCACCACTGCGGACAGCATCCCAGTTGACGGACACAAACTTTTCAATCCATACCGACTGGACTTCCTCCTGGGACTCTTTCCAAGGTCGGAATCACTTTTTGATTGCTGACCCAACCTTAGCAGTAAGTGGTATGGATCTTCCTCGGAAGCAGTGGACTGTTCTCAATCGATTCCGCACTGGAGTGGGAAGATGTAATTATTGAAAATACAAATGGGGAACGACAGAAGACCAGTCATGCGGCTGTGGAGCGGAGTTCCAGACTATGACTCACATAGTCAATGAGTGCCCTTTGAGTGCTTTCCCGGAAGGACTGGTGGGCCTTCATAGTGCAAGTGAAGCTGGGCTGCAATGGCTTAGCGCCCTGGATTTAGCTTTATAGAGAGATCATTAATGTTTATTTTAGTTTTATTTTAAATGTATTGACGCAGGTGCTTTGCACTGCAGAACATCTTTTATTTATTTTATTATTATTATTCTTAAGATGGTAGCTGGTTATGACAGCCATACGATGTATATATAGTATATTAAATAAATAAATAATGAATGCCGAAACTGCTATTAAATGTGTTGTTAACAGCGAAGAGAGATCTGTAATTCGATAGACATAACATAGATAGGAAAATAAGGAGTAACCTCTTACATAGGAATAACTACAAATTTAGTGACCTACACAAGAAAGAATGCAGCACTCTAAATAGTATAAAAGATAAGTTAGTAGATAACGACTGCCTAATTACCAAAGCTGATAAGGGCCAAGCTTTAGTAGTTTTAAAATTTGTAGACTACAAAACAAAAATAAACACCTTTATTTCAGAAAACAATATCGAAGAGATTAGTGTAGATCCAACAAGTAGATATAATAGTTTGTTAAAAATTTTGTTAAATAGATGTGAACACATTCTTAACAAGAATGAGATTAAATTTTGAAAATGATTAATCCCCAAGCCCCTCATTTAAACGACTTCCAAAAGTCCATAAGAAAGGCATGCCTATCAGGTCTCTAGTCAACTTCATGTCAGCCCCTTCTTACAAGATAGCTAAAATGCTAGATAAGCTACTGAGACCGCATTTAACTGTAAATAATAGCCATAGTATTAAGAACAGCACAGAGTTTATTAAAAGTACAAAACAACTACAAGTTGAGAATCATATGTTAATGGCCTCATTTGATATCGTTAACCTGTTCACCAATGTACCTTTAGATTTAACCTTGAATGTAATTAAACAAAACTTGTCACTGAACCCTAACATAACATCCGAGTATACAAATGAGTTAATATCGTTACTTGAACTAGTTTTACAGCAAAACTACTTCCAATTTGATTGAAAATATTATAGGCAAACTAACGGGATGGCTATGGGCTCCCCCTTATCAAGCATATTGTCAGAGGCGTACCTAAACTACATTGAGAAAACCCTCATATTTTCTGACAAAAAACAAATATGCTCCGAAGATAAAGGCCTACTATCGTTATGTTGACGATACTTTTGTGATATTTAATGGCACTAAAATACAACTTGAACTCCTTAAAAATTACCTGAACAACATCACCGACAATTTGAAGTTCACATTAGAAACCGAGGAGAACAGCAGCATAAAGTTTTTAGATACAACCATCACAAAGAATTCTGGAAAACTTAATTACAAAATTTACAGGAAGCCCACAGCAACAGACCATACCATCCACAATACTTCATATCATCCCGAAACCCATAAAATGGCCGCATACAATTGTATGGTACACCGTCTATTATCAATCAACGAAGATTATAACAATGAATTAAATATAATTAAGTACATAGCCATAGAAAATGGATATAATACCTGCATAGTTGATAGGATAATAAATAAGCTGATGAGAAAACGCCAATCTAAAAGTAATATATCTGATAATAATAAACGATTCGTTACTGTAGAATACAATAGTAGCCTACATTACAGTCTAAAACGAGAATTGAAACCACATGGAATAACTTTAGCCTTCAAAACATCAAACAAACTGGGGCAAAAGTTAAACAAAACCGTAGCTAATAAACAACCAAAAGATAAACGGGGATTTACAAAATCAAATGCTCAGACTGCGCGAGTTACTATATAGGCCAAACTGGCAGGTCGTTTAAAAAACGTTTTTCAGAACATCTACCCAAACCAAAACTCCCAGAACAAAAGTCAAATTTTGCAGAGCATTTAATCAATTCTAACCATAATGTAAATAATTTCAATGAAAATGCAGAAAACCTTCACATTTGCAAAAAGAGCTACATGCTAGACACACTCGAAGAATTTGAGATATATAAAGCTACCAAAACAGACCCTCAGAATATGCTCAATGAAAAACTAAATTATGGCTCAAACAAACTATTTAATACAGTATTGGATTGTTTTAATCACAGTCATGTTGGCAGCAGCAGTCCTGGAAGAACAGCTGATAACCTGAGTGATACGGGCTAACCGTTAAGGAATCAACCAGTTCAGTGACGTATGCCGGCCGGCGAACTGTACTAAATGTCAAGAATTTATGTAATGTGTTTGTTGTGTGTAAATTTTATAAATTTGACGAAATTCAGGAAAATGTTTTAACATTCTTATAGTTTTGACAATGACTTCGTGGAAGTCGAAACTAAAGTCAACACCAGTTGCACTGTAAAGGAATTTTAACGTCAAGTTACGTAAACCATATATTATAATAAATACTAATCCTCACATCAGTTAACTTATTTTTAGTAATTTATAAGATCTCCAAGAATAAATTACTTCAGATTTAGTTGGGAAATTGTGGGAGGAACAATTGTTGGGATATTTTATAGGGCGGTAGCTTATAGGTTTGATAAATATAGCGATATCGTCAAAGAAAAGGCGAGCGCTCAGTCAACAAAGGAAAGGCTTGATATATCATTGAAACCTTGCAATACAAATAAGGAGAATTCATTCTATCGGTAGATGTGAAATCGCCAAGTTAAATTGAGTAATACTGTGTTGTAGAAAATTGTTCTAATAATTAAGTTAAGAAAAAAGCTATGTGAGATTGCTTGGCGAGAGCTCGTGTAAGGCTCGATCGTTACCTTACATTATTAGGTTTTATAAATGTACACTAAAAGAAACGTAGCCAAATAATTATATCTATATATAGACACTAAATTATTAAATTATTTATATATAGACACTTTTTTACCTTTTCTCAGGACATCATCACACACATTGTATCAAATAACAAAGTTTTCTCTTTATGATTTTCAACAATTAAAAACTGCATTAAAATTATCCTGTCCTTGTTTTAACAATCAATAATTTGTGATGAATAATCACACAAAAGTCAAATTACAAAAAAGTAGTGGATTTTAAAAATTGAACACCAGTCCCTTAACGTGTGACAGGGAATGTAATTAAAGTCAAAGCTTAAACTGAATTTGACTGTAGTCTAACGATTTCGGACTTTCACAACTAAAATTAAAGATTTAAACGAACTTGAACAATAAAAAGCCTTATATGATCTTAAAATGAATTGTATTTCTGTTACCTTTCTTTTAGCGAATTTCCCTATAGGGAATACGCTATTACGGTAGTAGCCATGGTAAGACCTAGGCCCGGGACCACTTTACTTTTTCATTTTGAGGTCCCCAGAAGCCAAAAACACCATTCGTTCATTTTCATATATATGTATATATATATATCTATATACCTATATATATATATCTTTGTGTCCGTGGTACTGATAACTTTTGAAGGGGACCTCCGATTTTGATGAAATTTGGTATGACGGTGTAAGACCAGATCTATTTTCATGAGTTCGCGAACCAGCATGATCGGGTTATGGGAACGGGGTTTTATGGGGTTTCGAAGGGGTCTAAAATGGGTTTTTGGCATTTTTGGACCTTAATTTTTTTAATTCAACAATTTTAACCAAAACCATTTAAAAGAGCTTAAAAAGCAAACAATTTAGTATTTTGAATTTTTAACTTGGCTTAACAGGTTACGGAGAAAAGCTAAAAATAGGTTTCCAATGTTAATCTTATGGGAAATCAACAAAACCCTGTATCTCGCTTATTTATAGGAATACCTTGATAAAATTTGGTATGCACATTCACTAGGTAGGGTTTTACTGATATTTGCTTACAACACCCATATGGCGGCAAACCTACATACTCACCCCCATGGGGTTTATGGGGAAAATTTAAAAGTGTTAATATTGATACAATTTGATATTTATCTTACCTAACTACTACATTTTATAACAAAACTAACATTTTCTAACAACATCCAATGGCAGCAAACCTACATACTCATTCCCATGATGTTTATGGGGAAAATACAAAATCTCAAGATCCTTTGGAAATTTGCTGAGTACGCAGGTCTGCTGCGACGGGGGTATTTTACCTTTCTTCTGTACAGTAATTCACTGACCCAACCTACTCTCAAATCATGCGCTTAGCAAAATCATTATTTAGCATCTTCTTTCGTTACTACTAAGTTAAAAGTGACTAACGTACTCGCAAAACTGGCTTAAAAATAATGGTCGATACCATAATTAACTTATGTCTATCACTGTGCACACACAACGTCTTTTAATATTTAATTTACTTAGGGAATTAAATTTGATGTAGTTTACATACGAAGTTTTTTTGCAACAGCCTGTCACAATTTTACAATTAAAACAACCTTACAATTGCAGGTTTTATTTATAAACTATTGGATAAATAATTTAGACATGAAACATTATTCATACCTTTGACAAATATTCATAATTTGCATCCTTAATAAATTATTTTTAAGACGAATTGATGTTTATTAGAAAATGTAACTAATAAAACAAATATTCTTAAACTTTCACAGTTTAATTTGTTGATAAGCCACATTTTGTGTGTAAAAAGGCGTCTGCAGTCAGATGATTTGCAATTTCCCCAGTCTAAACCAGCTTCACTTCATGCATAACAGATGCTTGCAATCGCCTAAAAATTATTCATGATAGTTTCACTGAGTATCTCTTAAGCATTGCAAATATAGTTTTCAATTCTTAAAAATGTATTTCATCTCATGTGGACTAATCTAGGCCCATTCTATTCGGACGGTAATACCGCCACGATAGTTGTTATTTTTAACGCACTTATATAGGAGCTCTAATTTGAAGTCCATAGTTTAGGAAACTATCAGCTTACCCCGACGCGTTTAAAATACCGCCTAGTGTGGTGGTAAGACCCAAGACCGTATACAATGGGCCAAACGCGGTAGCAATTCAGTAGTATACTGAATATGTGGTTTAGTATACATACACTGGTAATACCATTCTCGTTGCCAACTCAAACAGCTGTTTAAAACTTAGTATAACATAAAATCAGAAAGCACGTTAGCAATAGAAGAGAAGAAATTGGAGTACTGAAACATAATCTAATTAAAGTTGCTTATTGCGCTGTAACCTTAGTCTCAAATAATGTTGTACTTGTCTTTTTTCATCGCTCAATAGTAGTAGGCCTTTTTAATTGATTTTTAGTTATTGACCTTAAAATATTTATTATCGTTGCAACTTAAACAAATTTTTGCAACAACTAGGTTAGTCTTTTAAGTATAGAAAATAAAATAAATAATAAAAAGTTGCTTCTGATGATCTTTTAAAATTTTCTTCAACATTTGACATTCGTATGTATGCCATTACATTAAATTACGTCAAATTAAGTTAATGCCACATCTTTGGTAGTGCCACTTTTAGTA
Source organism: Neoaliturus tenellus (assembly GCA_030545055.2). Taxonomy (NCBI): domain Eukaryota; kingdom Metazoa; phylum Arthropoda; class Insecta; order Hemiptera; family Cicadellidae; genus Neoaliturus; species Neoaliturus tenellus. The sequence continues at coordinate 110,517,384 of CM061533.1, forward strand.
ATACATGTTTCTTTAAAGTAATATGCAATTGAAACAAATAAAAATTTTTTGAATCAAACAGTTGTTTTATAGCTTTTTAATTTAAATAACATTTAAAAACCGTTGTGAGACAAAATAAAGTTGTGTATGCGTAGTTCTTATCACATTGCATTGATACATTAGTGTTTGGAAAATTTTTTCCATTTATTAACACTAAAGGTTTAGGTCTAAAGGTTACTTATACTATAATACACTTGAAAACGTTGGATCAAAACAACATTATTAATAGATTTGTGAGAAATGTGGAAGGCAAAGGCGAATTTCCAGAATAAAATTTACACCTTTATCAAATTAATAACACAGTGGTAGAGTCGCTCCAAGGAAAAGAGGGATGTGAATAATACATAGCTCGAGACGGATATTGCAGGGGTGTCCCGGGGAAATTGGGCCAGGGCGAAGCTCTCCGTTGTTATTAGAAATCACCACTTTGCTATTCATTATTTTTATTTGACTAAAACTAACAATTCCATCTAAATTTAAGTCTTTTCTCGGTTTGTCTTTTCTAATTTATTTGCAAGGTTTTTGACACGTTGTTGATTTTCCTAGACATTGGAAAAACATCTTTAATTAAAAATTCCTCGATTCTATCATTCTACAATTTGTGAAATGCCCATAATTATCAGGGATAGCTTCGCCCCCAGAACACACAACACTTTTTTGGCTGCGAAAGTATACGTTTGAATTAATATGTCATTTTCACATTCTATGTTATTATTTGATTCTCGTTTTAAAATTAAACCAGACACACGATTTTCTTGAACCACAAATTACCGATCATTGTGCCTGTCTCACAATCATTTTTTAATCCATACACACGCATTTACAAGTATTTTAATGTTCAATTTTATTTATATGATGATGACGTAGAAATTAGAAGTAAGCCTTTAATAATTTGTAAAATTAGTAACGCTCCTAGTGGACTTTGTAGACATTCTAAGATATAAGAATTTTACTATAGTATTACTACTTTAGGTAAAGTATAATATGGATCTTTTTCACTCATTAACATCCATCTGGCTCTTTTTTTTAAATCGAACTAAAACAAATGTTTTAATGTAGGCTACACAAGGCTGACTTTTTTAAATCCCCATCCTATTCTCATGGATGAAGTCTTAGGTTTTTTTTTTTATTTCCTGATGGTAACTTTACGAACACGCCATACTTTCCCCTCGTGCATGGGACTGAGACCTTTAATTTGAGACCCCTCCTAGCTTTGTATAACGCGGACAGTTTTGCAAAAAAATTCGTTTACAGAATTATATATATATTAATACTGTTAATACATGTGCAGGCCTAGCACAAAGTTTTAACAAACTCACAATGAGACCCGATCACCATTTTGATCGGTTAAGTGATGTATCGTTCAAGTTTTTTTTTATATAACCCTTATACTCTAGATACTATGATAGGAAAATAGTGTTTCTCATTTCGTAATTCGATTCGTCACTCAGGTATAAGGGAATTTAATGTGAAAATCAAACACAATTTCAAAGAAAAACGGAGTTGCCACCAGGCATGGATGTGTAGTTCCCAATATGGTTAACTTTTCCGAATTCAATTAAAAGAAAAGCCATGAAACACAACTTATATGTATCTTATGAAGAATTCTGAGATATAAAAAAAAAACTAATTGGAAAAAATGTAAAACAGTGTAATGGTGTATTCAGTCAGCCAAGTTTATAGAAGTGAGTAAACAAACAGGAAGCAAGCTCACCAAATATTTTCTCAACGTAATATTGTTTCTGATAACATTTGAATCTCTAATAGCTTTGTACAAGTATAAAAGTAAAGAAAACCACTGTGGTTTTATATTATGCAGATAAAATTAAATTTTATAGTTTTAATTATACATTTGACATTTTAAGTTTTACTTGCTCGAAGGGTTATTTGGTTACACTTTTTATTCAAAACTGTCCCAATGCAAAACAGATAATTCTATAAAGTTTTAACCAACCAATGTTCATGCATTATTTAATTAACCTTATCCTCATGGGTTGGTCAGAGAGGAACCGGGAAAAATATTCAAAATAAACATACATTGTTATCAACATCAAATAAGAGTTGAAGTATATTACAATGGTGCAATTATTGACTTAAAAATGTGTTAAACAAGTGCCTAGCTGAAGCCATTAACATATTCCGATACACTTGAACGTTTGGCATAGTTTTTGTTGTGTGGTTTGAACCAACCAAGTTCTTTCAAAATTATAGAACGATTTATTCTTAGTTCTGTATTTATTAATGTCAACTATTTTTATTAGCCCTTCCTTCAATAGAAAACGAACATTAACTTGACTCTTTTTTATAATATGAACTATAATTTAAGAGTTCTTCTTTCTAGCTTAGAAATTGATGACAACGATAGATTTATTATTATTCTTTTTACTATCTTACTCTACTTATGTTGTTTATTGTTTAAAACTACACAACGATTTGGAATTTAAGGAAACTATGCGGTTTTCATTTAGTCCCCACTGACCTTAAAACCCTTTATATATAACCTAGATTGTTTTTAGTAGCCTATAATCTTTACTTACAAACAACAGAATAAACTTAGTACTTAGTAGTTACTAGTAACAGAACAAACAATTTCATAGAAAATCAAGAACTAAAAAAATAAAAAAAAAACACCAATGTTATTAGAGAGTAAAGAAAAGAATTCTTTAGTCTAGTTTGCTTGTGTATTAGTGATTACAAATGTGACTATTTAGTATAGTTTGAAACACTAAACGCGAGTTTTAGTCTTTAGAATACATTTATACATTGGTTAGCCCAACAATTTCTAGAATAGATGTCGATTGGGAAAACAGTATAACACAACTTGGTAGAGACACACATGTTGTGACATTTTCATGTTTCACATTAAATATTTGTCTAACTGCCAATTTTCCTTTTAAATTGAAGGAAATTTCAGGATCCTGTACAGGATCTAAGTAATTACTAGATGACATAAATCAACAACAAGTGAGGAATATTTAATTAAGAGTGGTGAAACCTTAACTCCTACTGAGACAGGATAAGCCTTCAGAGATTAACGGTTCAAAAGCGGACAGGTTAATATTTCACCGATTTATGATTTACCTTGTCATTTTTCGTTTTTGTAGCGAGTAGTATTGAATTCTTGTAAGTGTGATCGAAGTGGCGTTAGTATGGATTAGAAAGAATATCTTTAATTTAGATAAAATATTTTAATGACATAACCACCACATTATTATTCTCTTGGAAATTTGTTTTATAGTTCATCAAAGCGAAAGTAAGCAGTTAGTTTTTAATGTTCAACCGTGTATTTTTTTTAATGTTCCTACTATATGTACTGAAATAGACAAAGAAAACATACAAATAAGTTTCCTTTTGTTTGTAATATTGAGTTATAATATATGGCATTGAACATGAACCGTTTTAAAAGCCATCGGCTTCCCGTACATGTACTGACCTATTAAATAAGAAATTAACCGATACGCTTTTATTTTTAACTACATACAAGTATTAAAAAAAACTATATTTCTTTCATTTAGCTGTTATAACGGTATAAACCTACATTTATAATATATTATAACTTACAACTTAATTGAACCATTTTAATATACAATTTTTTCAGTTTATTTTCTAAATAGACTTATTATTGTTTTAAACTAAAAATCATCTTCACTCTAGGGCTAGAAGTGCAGCAGGATATAAAAAACCATAGGCCTTCGTTGTTTAGGAAAAACATGATATTTTATTGCTCTGTTTCGGACGCTGTTTTCCAACAGGATTTTTTAAAGCTTTGTTGAATAGTTTCACAGACCTCTCATATAAAATGTGAAAATATAATTCTCTGCGATAGCGAAAAAGATTTATTTTCCTCACTTTTTTGGGGTGAAGATGATTTATAAAACATATAATAATATTTATTATAATAATTATAATTTATGATACATTTAGCCAAAGCAAAAAATATATATATACCATAATTAACCTCAAATTGAAAAAATAACCCGATTGAAAGAAGGGGATTAAGTAATTATGATACATGAAATCTTAATATTTGACTTAAAGTAGGTAATATGGTAATAATTTAATTATTTTAAATAATTTTCCCATACATGTAAAAAGCTCATAGCAATTAAAAATTCGTTTGAAGAATAAAGAATTGTATGACGGAACTTAATAATAATTTATGTTAAAAATTAGAACCGATTGAGAAATAAACAAATGTGTATTGTGTAGCAGGAAGGGTAAACAAATTGATAATACCATGCATGTTTATGTGTAACAGAACATGTGTCAGGGGATGTTTGTTGACGTATCATCCGATTCAATATTCTTGCAATCTCCGGAGTCTAACATGTTTACCATGTTAAGTGAAGTCGTTTGCTCTGAATATAATGAAAGGAATTTTTTTAAACAATAAATAATAAAGTACTGCTTATTTAGGTATAATAATCAAAACTCTTGGAGTTAAAACATATGTAAGAATCTGGAAAATATTATGGATTTGTAGTAAAAACTTTAAACAATAATTTTTAAGATGAGCTATCAAATACATTAGTATATTTTCTACAGTTATTTGCTACAAAATAATTTGGAACTAACATAGACTTAATTATACATACTGTAATATAAGTAAAGTTTTAACCTACGATTGTATCTATTTATTACGTATGTATGCATACTGATCGGCTCTAACGATTTTCTCCAAACATAGCGAAATAACTTAGTTCTTTGATCAATATATAAACATTTTGAGGGAGAAAATTTCGTATTTTTTGTATTGAATTTATAAATTCGTTTTCATTCATTTTACAAAGCTGGAGTGCCTACAACCGTCTATTAGATGGAGCCTAAGTATTAACCACGTGCTCAAGTCTGAATACAGTATAAGGTTTGCAGATTGTATTCAGATACTAATACATACAGTATTTCAATAACAACATATATATATAATAGGACACTGGTAATGATAATTGTGTAGACAACTAAGACAACTAAAAATAAAATAAAAGAACAAACACAGTTTGTGTGGATACACAAGTGGAAAACCAACGAAAAATCCGAATAATAAAAAAAACTTTTGATAACTGTACAAGTAAAATCGACGTACTGTTTCAACATGTGTTTCAACAAATTTACTGCGGAGAAGCTTTATTATAAATCACATTCTAAAAGGCGATTGAATGAAGTGAATGGGCTTGTATTGGAAATATAAAAAAAATCTTACTGAGATCTACTTTTCAGCATATGTAGCATTGCCTGAATGTCGGCAACACTTTTGGTTGAAAAAAGGATCGAGTTGTTACGACTGATTATAAGAAAAATGTTTTTACTGGTTGTAGATCCTTATACATTTATTAAATGAAAAGGTTATTAGATATATATGCTAAACTGGTCCCAAATCCAACATTATTATGTTAAAATGTTATCAAACTCAAAGGGTGTGTAGTTAAAAAATTAACTGTGTTTATTTCATCAACATTTTATACGATTTTATAGATTAATTAGGGCTTAGGACGGGGAAAATTGTAAAACAGTGCAGTGCACTCTTCACATCGGAACCAAATTGTGATGGATGCTACAAGTTCTATAGCAGGCTGTCCTTCGCAGTCAAGAAAGTTATTTTTCCTGCGCAACATTGATTGTTTTGTGACGGGGAGATCAGTTACATCAAACCTCCCTCTATTTTAAGATAATATCGTCTCTTCTTTCGGAAAGGGTCGTCAGGTTGACTGCATTTATCTGGATCTGTCAAAGGCTTTTGAAACGATTAGTCATGGCCACCTGTTTGCCAAACTTGAGGCCTTGGGGATATCAGGTTCTCTGTTATGCTATCTCCAGGAGCTCCTTAGTTGAGCCACTTTTGTAGTTGAACGCTCTCTGTTTGTGGGATTCAAGGGTCGATTGTCTGCGCCTTTACTCCACCTTCTCGGGTCCCACAGGGCTCCTTACTTGGCTCTTCTCACTTTTCAAATGATCTCCAAGATGTTATTACCAGCTTAAACTTTCTAATGTTTGCAGACTATGCCAAAGGATACAAGGAGCTATCGTCAGAAATGGATTGCCAGTCGTTGCAATGCGATCTCAACAATGTTGTTCGGTGGTGTCTCTTGAACGACATGGACTTGAACATATTGAATATTATTACTTTTATTATTACTTTTAGCAGATGCATGAATCCCTTGCATTCTGAATACGCCATCGATAGATCTGTTTTGAAGCTATTCGAGACTGTGAAGGATGTTAGGGCGCTGATGTCCTCTAAGCCCACATTTCCCTTATTTGCAGACAAGCTCACAGTGTCTTGGGTTTCATCCTGAGAACATCCATAGATGGATTTTCGAACTGGACGCTGCGCATTTTGTTTGTTCAACTTGTACGCCCCATCCTTGAATACAGTTCATCAGTTTGGTGGTCAAATTGGCCATTCTGTGAAACTTGATCAAACTCGCTTCATCAGATTTGTTGGTCTGAAGCTGGGTTATGCCTACAGAGAGATGCCTGTTCAGGAGCTTCGCAGTCACCTCGAACTTCTCTTCCTCTCATCTAGGAGAGTGATATCTGATTTTTTCATGCCCAAGAGGAAAGTGAACTCTACTTGGGACTGTCCTGACCTATTGCAGGTTCGTCAGTTGTATTGGCTCGTCTGAACTTACACTGTCCTCCTGTTCGACCGTCTAGAACTCTTCGTCTGTTCCATCCTTGAATTTCAAGCAAGGATATACACCTACAATAGCCCAATTCCTGGATTTCACCACTTAGATAACAGTTTCCCAGTATAGTTTGTTATTTTATTTTGTGACAGTTCTGAATAAATCTACAACATAACAAACGAAAAGCCTCACGAATAAAAAAATATTGGTTTTGTTGTAGTTCAAAATTCTGATAATGGTGTTCCAATATTAAAGTAAAATAAATAACAACGGCCCAGTGGGTGGCAAAATAACATCTGAAACAAATGTAAACCAACGAAAATCTCGTTAATGTATAATTGCTTTAAATTATCTATTGCAATAATTATAGTGAGGTGCTGATCCATTTCATTTTATTTTACCTCCGCCGCAATAATGTTGACCAGACCGTTGAGTAACATGAGAATATATTGTTCCAGCCAAGCGGGGAGACCTGATATTTATCACCGTTTCATCCCTTCGGCTGTTTCACACTAACTATAAAAATAATATTAATCTCATTTGCCATTTTATTGCCCTGTATTTAATACGAGATCTCAAAAGCTTTATTTCAAATTTAATAACTTAAAAATGTGTTTGTGTTTGCAGGATGTTTTCCAAACTTAATTAAGAATAAACGTGTGTGTGTGTGTGTGTGTTTTTTTTTTTTAAATAATAATAATAAATCTTTATTCTTTTATAATAACAATACATAGTACAGATCAAACACGTTTGGTACAATAACTTTTACAAATATTTATTTACACTACAATTTATACACAATTTACACTAAAATTTATACTACAATAGATTTGAAGTGACACTTCGATTTGTTTATTATAAGTAAAACCCACTGTTTGAAATTTTCTAAATTATGTTTATGTACTTAATAGTCTATAAGCCTCTCGTGAAGGTTTTAACTGCAATTGCAATGAACCATATCAATGTAAAATTATAAAACAAAAAGAACTAATATCGATGATCAACATAAGCTTTTGAAACACTTGACAAACTGTCAACCAAGTAAGTTATAAAGGGATCCATTGTGAAGATTTAAATCGATTATAAATGGTTAATATTTTATACCTTGACTATACCATAATATTACAAAACATATCCTAATTACACTTCAATTCTTAGTTTTCATCAGGGCTTGAGTCTTTTCCAACATTCCCATACTTTTAAACTGAATAATTTTACCAAATATGCAAAAAAAGAAAATGGACGGTTGAAATATTCCATAAAATTATAAATTCTCTTGAGCAGAAACTACTCCAGTTATTTTCTTCCTATTATTATTGTACTGGATTATTAATTTTTCATGAGAAATTAAAGACATTTCAGGCACATTGGCATAAGATAAAAGTAGAGGGCAAACCTTTATTAGCGTGAAGCGATGGAAGCGATGGGGCTGTGCATGTACGTTTCATGTAATTAATATTAATGTGTGCTCTCTCTAGGGTAAAGCCGGTAAAGCACTGTTTCCCTTGTTTCCAAAATGTTTTCACAATTCAAATTCAAAGCAAGAAAGTTAGTTACTATTTTTATAACCAAAACGTTCCACTTATTTATTACTCAAAGGGGTATATACAGTCTGTAAATTAAGTATGGAAACAAATCTGTATTTTTTAAACCAAAATAGATAGAAATATTTGGTTTGTGGCATTGACTGTTAACCAAGGTTCAGGAATTTTTTGCATCAGAAAAATTTTTTCATCCCCTCAGGGGGGGTAGGGGTAGGGGGTAACTTAATTTTTTTAAATGGCAACCCCTATTGAGTGACCCCTCATTTTGAAGGGTTTGTCAAAAGAAATACAATGCCGTAAACCCGAGGTCTGTATCTTACCCCTAACCAGAATGGCGGCCATTTTTTATTTCGAGATGGGCAAACGAAATCCAGTGTGGATACCCATATTTACCTTTTAAATGGGTTACATTGGGTAAGCCGAACTCCAGATACCATTATTAGATTGAAAAGTGGATGTTTTTATCGTATTCAAAATTTTGCACCAGCCCCCAAAATAGGGGATTTTGGGGTCAGCCCCAAATTTTTAAACGCAAACCCCTATTGAGTGACCCCTCGTTTTGAAGGGTTTGTCAAGACAAAAGCAGTGGCACAAATCTTAGGTCGATATGTCATCCCTAGACGAAATGGCAGGCATTCAAAAACTTGATTGGGTAAAAAAGCGCCCATTTCACCAATTAAAAATGTTGAATGCCTGCCATTTCGTCTAGGGATGACATATCGACCTAAGAATTGTGCCACTGCTTTTGTCTTGACAAACCCTTCAAAACGAGGGGTCACTCAATAGGGGTTTGCGTTTAAAAATTTGGGGCTGCTCCCAAAATCCCCTATTTTGGGGGCTGGGGCAAAATTTTGAATACGATAAAAACATCCACTTTTCAACCTAATAATGGTATCTGGAGTTCGGCTTACCCAATGTAACCCATTTAAAAGGTAAATATGGGTATCCACACTGGATTTCGTTTGCCCATCTCGAAATTTAAAATGGCCGCCATTCTGGTTAGGGGTAAGATACCGACCTCGAGTTTACAGCATTGTATTTCTTTTGACAAACCCTTCAAAATGAGGGGTCATTCAATAGGGGTTGCTATTTAAAAAAATTAAGTTACCCCCTACCCCTACCCCCCCCTGAGGGGGTGAAAAAAATTTTCTGATGCAAAAAATTCCGGAACCTTGGTTAACAGTCAATGCCACAAACCAAATATTTCTATCTATTTTGGTTTAAAAAATACAGATTTGTTTCCATACTTAATTTACACACTGTATATATATATATATAAAAAAAGGGTACTTGTTTAAAATGTTTTTCTTATTAATATTAATAGTAGCCCTAACATACAAAGAAACTAATTTAAATATATATATATATATATATTTTTTTTATTTTTTATTGGAATTCCTCCAACAATTTTCAACCAAATTTCTTCAACCAAGTTTTTGGTGTCGTTGGCTAATGACAAAGGGGAGTTGGTCTAAAATTGACGAGAATCGGACTTAAAACAAAAACACAGTCCATAGTTGAAATTTGAAATTTTCCTCAATAGATTAACATTGGTATTGGGTTGAGCATTTTAAACATCTGTGTGGCTGTAAATAAGCGTAGTTAGTAAGCCTAAGTTAATAATTTAGAATAACATTGCAATTGGTTGAACTTTTTTTAACGTGTTAAAGTACAACTGAGCATAAATGTTATTTTAGGTGATTACTGATTATATCCCAAATATTTGATTGGTTGGGTAAAGGTAATTTATAATTAAACTTAACATTTTAAGCAATGAAATGTGGAATTATTATTTTACAATACAAACTATCCTTAAGTTTCTTTAAGTTCCTCGGAGAAATGAAAATTTCCTACGAGGTTCAAAAGAATGTCAAAAGGTGTGGTGAAAGACGGAATTGCTGAACTAACAACCCAGTTTGGTCGGTTTGAAAATAATGCTCAAACAAAAGGACGCGGCGCATGATTGCTTGTTGTGACTCGTGACTGAAACCGAACAATCTAGAGCGTGCCGAAAAAGTACCAATCGATGATACATGTGTGATGGCAGATTTCTCAGGCTGGTTGTATCCAATTTTAGATATACGATTTTTAAGTCTAGGTCTCAAATGTCATCTTGTTTACCAGCATGTCTAAACATTGTCCCTCCTAATACCAACCATTGGTTTTGAATGCTCCTCTGGTAAGCTTTTTGGGTTCCCAAGTACTAAATTTATACGGTTGAATATGGAATTTTTCTGTTGCTTTTAAAATACACCGGCACGTATTCTGGCGATAGACTAACACTATCAAAAGGGTTTAATAATAAAAATAAAAAAAAAGAGAAACAAATTTACGGGAATACCATTATCACAAAAAGGTTAAATTTGATCCAGATCTAAAAATTTCGGTTTTCTTTTTAATTTTAAAATGGCTGTTTCCAAGTTCTTATAAAAAATTCTTCACAATAGATACATAATTATTGATCACTAAACCATACATACCATAGACTCTCACGGTACATGAACGTACATGTTTTTCACAATATAACGTTTCAACAATATAATACATTGGATCTTACAACAACCAAAACTAAACAGATTTTACAGCTACTGATTGTTACATTATAAGAACTGCAACGAACTCTTAATAAAATGAATAATCCAACTTCCTAATATATATTTTTTAATCTTAACATTGAAATTTTTATGGATTTTAAACATATTTATTTATTGTGTTACGATAATGTATTGTATTGAAGCTAAATAATAACGTTATGACTCCTGTAGTGTTCAAGTATAATGATAAAATAAATTTAGTTAATTAATTAATTAATTTATTTATTACATCGCATTACATCCAACAGGGAATTTCCCTCAGACAGGCGAATTGTCATATTCCTAATGCTATTATACAAAAATTATTGAATTAATTGTTGTTTAACTTGATTAACTGCGTTATAAGATTTTGGTAGATTTAATTGACAAACTGATAATTGAGGTAAAAAATAAATAAATTAATGCAACTTAATTAAATATGTAGAAGATTTAGATATTTAGTTTTCTCAAGTACAACGATAAAGTTAATAGTCAAAAGGAATGATATCAGGTCTGCTCAGTGAGGCATTAAATTACCTTTCACCCCAATTGTTTTGTGACTATGAATAGAAATAATTAGTGCATTCTCATCATAAAAACAATCATAACTTGACTGAAAAGAGTTTATTAACATTTCTGAACTATAATTTCCAGAATGCTTATTGTATTAGAATTAAACTTTGTTGAAATCTTCTTCTTTTACCATGGTAAAATAATATTGTCAAAAGTAGGTATTTGCAATGATATATTGTTTGTATTATTTATTACACTAGAGGAATTCAGCTGGTCCGAAATTTATTTTGCAGCGATTAGCATGTTTTTTATGTTTTATTACCTTAGTTGCAACACCTAATTATATTATCTTCCTTATTTTTGTATAACAATATAAACAAAGCTACAATATGTTTGTGGATATTATCAAAAGTGTTACGTAGATTATGTTAGTATATATATATATATATATATATATATATATATATATATATATATATATATATATATATATATATATATCTTATGGCATTAATAGCCAGCCACCAACTTCAGAAAGATATAAAACATTCTCTGCGGTGCTTAGCACCTGCGTCAAAATATTTAAAAACTAAACTAAAAACATAAAGTTATGATCTCTCTTTACAAAGCTAAATCCAGGGCGCTAAGCCATTGCAGCCCAGCTTCACTTGCACAATGCAGCCCAATCAATCCTTCGGGGAAAGCACTCAAAGGGCACTCATTGACTATGTGAGTCATAGTCTGGAACTCCGTTCCACAGCGGCATGACTGGTCTTCTGTCATTCCCCATTTGTATTTCCAATAATTACATCTTCCCACTCCAGTGCGGAATCGATTGAGAACGGTCCACTGCTTCCGAGGAAGATCCATACCACTTACTGCTAAGGTTGGGTCAGCAATTAAAAATTGATTCCGGTCCGCAGTGGTGGTCTTCGGGACCTCAATCTGCCCGTCTCCTGGGGTAGGTAATCATGGATGGGTAGCTGTGGAGCCGATACGATCTTATTATATTCCCTAGTAAGTGCCTCCCTTCGTCTTATTTCAGGTGGAGCGATATTACACAGCACTGGGAGCCAGGGTACAGGTGTTGTCATGAGTGTACCACTTATGGCTCTCATAGTCCTGTTCAGTTGGACGTTGATCTCTCTGACATGCACACTGTTCAGCCACACGGGAGCACAGTACTCAGCAGTTGAGTAAACTAGGGACAGAGCAGTGGTTCGCAGAACTTGTGCGTTAGCTCCCCATGTGGAGCAAGCAAGGTGATGGACAATGTTAGTCCTAGCTCTCACCTTGGCTGCTGTCTTTTGTAGGTGGCTTTTGAATGTGAGAGACCGATCTAAAGTGACTCCCAGGTACTGTAGGTGATCATTGTGCTTTAGCTTAACACCGTCAAATACGATTTTAAGCTTTTGGTGGGCTAGTCTATTGTTCAAGTGAAAGCAAGATATGTCAGTTTTAGTTGGGTTTGGATTTAGCTTCCAGGCCTTAAATTATTCACCGAGGGTCTTGAGGTCATTTGTTAGTACTTCCTCAGCATGTCGGAATTCCTTGTGCTGATAAGCCAGTGCAATATCATCCGCATAGGCAAACTTTAAGGAGCAAGTGTCAGGCATGTCGGCAGTATACACATTAAACAGCAGTGGGGCAAGCACTGACCCCTGTGGCAGGCCATCTTTTAATTGCCTAAAAGTACTTTCCTTGCGTCCCAAATATACTTTAATCATCCTATTAGAGAGCATCGAGTTGAGGAGACGCAAGAGAAAAGGGCAAGGAATCAGGTTATAAAATTTAATGAGAAGGCCTTTTCTCCAGACAGTGTCATAAGCTGCAGTAAGATCTAAGAAAGCAACAGAGGTTTTCAGTTTTCTCTCAAACCCATTCTCGATGAAGGACGTAAGAGCTAGAACCTGGTCACAACAGTTGCGCCCAGGCCTAAACCCAGCTTGTTCGACGGGGATGCTGGAATCCAGAACAGGGAGGATTCTGTTGTATATCAACCTCTCGAGCAGCTTATAACAGACACTAAGAAGAGCTATGGGTCGGTAACTTTCTGGCAGTTGTGGATCTTTATTTGGCTTCAAGACAGCTATTATTTTCGATCTTCTAAATACACCAGGCAAGTCGCCGGGTTCCCTTATGGAATTAAAAACTGCAAGAAGCCACTGTCTAGCCTTTTTACCCAAGTATTTTATGAACTCCGGGAAGATTTAATCCATACCTGCTGCTTTGCCAATTGGCATAGCATCAATCACCACATCCAGCTCATATACTGTGAAAGGTCTGGAGACTTCCAATGGCGCTTGCCGACTTTCCTTAATTTCATTAAGCTTAAAATTTATTTTCCTATCTGCGGACGTACGCACCGGTTTAGATAGACAGGAGAGGCGTTTTGCAATAACACAAGGGTGAGGCTGCGAGGTTGCGTGTTTTTCATTTGGCTTACCAGTGGAGAGCTTCCTGAGTAGAGACCAAGCTTTCCGACTACTGCGGGTGAAGTTCGGATTTTCAACATTTTCACCCATTTCTCTCTCCTGGAGTTGTCGAGAGAGTTAAGGAGTTGGTCCGCTACATCTCTGTCGGCAGTGTCAGTGAACTCACTGTAAAGGTCTTCGCACTCTTGACTCCATCCTGGTATGTACTCTTTCCTAAAACCTCTTGGGATAGACGCTTTAGCGCAGGACAGAACAAGACGTGTGAACCGACCATAGTTTTTTATTTTAGGGGGGATGAACCCGATGCCTTTGTCAAGCCTGGAAGAGAAGGCCTCCCACTCAGCTTTGTTGAAGTTCCACCTAGGCCGAGGAAAAGATCTTACGAGAGGAATTTGGATTCCCACTGATATCAGAGCAGGCCTATGCTGAGAGTGAGGAAAAGCATCTAGGACCCTCCTGCAAGTTGGTATGGGTGTTGCTGACCGGTCACGAGAACAAAAGCACAAGTCTGGGGAGTACCCACGACGCCATCGGGCAGAATGGAAAGTGTGGGGGTCCTTGGCATTAAATACCAAGAAAAGGTTGTTGTTTTCCGCCCAGCTTGTAAGACGAGTGCCATTTTCATCATCGGACGAGTATCCCCACTGTGTGTGATGACTGTTAAAGTCACCTACATATACTACAGGATGTTAAAAAGATGGGAGAGCTGTATCTGGCCACTGGATGTTCGGTGGTTTGTAGACATTGACAATGGTAGTCTCAGATACCTTAACAGCAATAGTAAATATGCTGTTCACACAACTTTTGTGGGAGACTGATACGTCGTCTATGTCTTGCCTAACGTAAGTCGCCACGCCATAGACCCTGTGTCCTATTTCCTCCACAAGCCTATATCCTGTGATGTTTCCCCTCGCACTGTTCTCTAAGTCTTCTACATGTGTATCTTGTAGTGCGAGGACATCGACATTATTTTCTCGCAGCACCTTGCTGAGGCAGTCACTTTTTGATTTGCTGAGACCCTCTACGTTCAGATGACATATATTTAAAACGGAGCCTACATTTCTAAAATGGCCCTGGAAAGGGCCATTTGAATTTGGTCTGGCAGCTGGCATAGCTGAGAGATCACTCACGTGATAGTTCAGCTGCCAAAATTGTTGCTCGTTTAGCACCACCCAGGGAGTACGTGCAGCTTTAATGGAATGCTGCGGACGCGAACAACATCACTCCCCATAAATTAATTATGTATGTTCTTAACATAAAAATAATTATGTTAGCGGATACGTATTGTAATCATACATTGAATGTATTACTTATTGTACAAAAGGTATGCAGCTTGTCCGAAATTTATGTTACATCGAGTGGCATGTGTGTTATTTTTTACAATTTTAACAAGGGATAGAAACATAAAAGGAAAGGAACAAAATTGGTAGGAATGTAAATGCATTCATTCCGTATAAAATTAGTAAATACATCAAATTATTGAAAAAAAAACTACGATACTGTTACTGGTAGTGTAAATATTTTGCGCATACAATTTTACAATATTTGTGCACACAATTTACACATTATTATTGAATATTTACTTACATGTGTATAAATATATAGCTTGAATGAATATCCTCATTCAAGTATCGCTTAGTGAATGTCAAGTAAGTTTGCAACCACTATCAACTTTTAAAATATGAAATACTTTGAAGATGTTAACGTTGAGTGCTAAACTGTAATATTGTTTTTCATCATAATGATCTAAAAACAAATCTTTTAGATACAACTGACACGGGGATAAAGTATATCTTTTTGCACTAGAGAGAAAAAGGATCAGCTGTTGTCAAGGTCTGTTCGTATTACTGATAATACAGTATTAGAATTGCAGAGGACGGGGATTGTTTTAAATAGCTACAACCAAATGTATGTAATTTAAAGTATGTTAAATGCTTGTTTCAAACATTTAGTTAAATAAATTAAGCATTATAACAAAAATGTAGTATACTGTGTTACTACTTATTAATATAGTGTGTTTTACTAGTTTATCAGAACCCCTACTAATATTATAAATGGGAATGTCCGTTTGTTTGTTACGCTTTCCAACCCAAAACTACTCATCAAATAATCATAAAACTTTATTCACATTATTCTTGGAGGTATCAGAAGTAACACAGGGTACTTTCAATAAAAAGATTTACGAAAGGTAAAAAAAGTTTGCCAAAAAATCTCAAGATCTATTTTATTATGGTATTTATTTGCTGCTAAGAAACAAATTCAATGAAATATTCCTATTTTAGGTATTCCAGCGATTTCTTAAATATAGGGTGAGCGTGACAGCGAGTGAGCGTAGCGAACGAGCTAAACCTGACTGCGAGTAACGCGAGCGAAGCCGCGGGAAAAAGCTAGTATTTGTAAAGTAAGTAGTAGCAGTATTATTTCTAGCACTCAAATAATCCATAGTTTAATGCTATTCCGATTACGCTTAATATTTTATAACCTAATAAAACATTGATTTCATGGCTTCACTTCACTGAGAGTAGCGGCATCAGCGCGACACCGCAGCAGGGAAGTTCTCTTCTCAATTCATAAACCTCCGCTTTCACAAGTTCCGTTCGGCGGTTTTCAAACCCCAGGAAACACTACAAGAGAAACACATGTACTTCCAAAACTCTATGGAGTAGCATATTAATTACCTTCGTTTAAATTATTTCTGTAGTGTAATTGTTATTAAGACCTTAAGAGTAATGTTATGAAAATATCTACTACTAATTTCTAATTAGTACTTTTTTACTACTTGACTAAACAGTCCAACGCCTTCATTATGTTCTTAAATCATGTTTTGAGTTGCGGAAATGCTACATATTTTCTGATCATTGTTACGAACTCGTATTAAAACTTCATTAAGTAATAAAAACATTTTCATGATAATATATTCTAAAAGGGAAGCCATTAGAGAAGATAATATAATCTTAAAAGCCATTGTCTAAGCGATAATCCGATATTTATTCCTCTTCTTGTCTGGCGTGAGCAGAGCAAATTTTATTCTTGCAATAATCTTTTGAGACGATTAGATCATGTTTCTGTTCTACTGTTTCCATACAAAAGAAGAGATTATTACATATGATGCTTTGCCATCCTACTCTGTAGCCAAGAAGTTAGACCCGTTTATGATCCGGATGTGACGGCGAATACAACTGGACTACCGCTTAAGGTAGGCTACTGGATGTAAGGTAGGCTACTCATAATGAACAAAGATGGGTCCTTTCATAAAAGTACAAAACCATGGAAACTTTCTCTGTCACTATTGTAGGCAATTTTATTCAACATTTTTTGTATAAAATTTAACATGGTGGTTATTTTGTTAACACTTTTAGTATACACACAGTTAGTTGTGGTAAATAAAGAACGTGATACGATGTGATCTGAACAAAATTATTACAAGTTAGTTCGTAAGAACCTGAATAGAATTGATTAGTTGATTGGTATAGTATTTAAAAAGGTTAGTTTACCAACATAAATTTACATTTACTTATTCGACATAATTTAATATAACCATCACTTGATATTGAGAAATTCAACCGTTTCAAGTTTTAAAATTGCTTACACATTGTTTGCTTGTCCACAGCAACGGATTACAGCGTAACTCCAATAGTGTCTTCAGTATGCACTAACAAAATTTAATTGATTAATTAAAGAAGATTTACATTTGTGGTACTGTTTTTATTGTTGACTTACCGTATATTAAAATTATATTGAATCGTTTATTGACCCTTTTAATATTTCAATTCCCTACATAGGTCTGCTGCCGGTAGATTTCAATTATTATTAATATGATAGAAAAACCCTTTGATATTTTTAGTAAGTACTAGAAGCCATCTGAAACTTTAATAATTTTTACCGAGGAGGGGAGTGTGAAACCATGTGTTTCAAGGTAAGTTGAGTTTCGTCTTGACGTCAATGTATTGTGCCAAACTGTCCAAACCCTCCTTTGTCAACTGTCAATTTACCTGCATTGCAAGCTCTCTTTTTCAAGCTGAGAATACATTATGGAAATGAGGTGGAATTTTTTATTTACCCGAAGATTCATTTTTTGTGCAAAAAATTATAGCAAAAAATAAAAACTACAAGTTGAGCAAAACGTCCATTCATAAGAATTCGTCTAGTTTAAGGTAAGTAGTTCAACGCAACAATTTGAAGAACATAATTACCATTAATTACCATCCTCTTGACCTTTGACCAGAAAACTGGATTGGCTGCGTCAGTTTATGATTAACTTTCAAGTAAAATGTAAAAACTTTATACAAAACTATATACATTGTCAGGCGGCAATTTGAGGATTGACTAAAATTCCATTGGAGCCTCGTAGAACTCATCAAGGGAATAAAAACTATTTTGAATACACCAAGACTTGACCCTGCTCTTAAATTGGCGTAGTTCCAAGCACTTAAGAGACTCTGGCAAGTGATTGAACAACTTGCAGGCCAAAAGGGGAAAACTATCCTTCACTTTGGTTGTTCTGCATCTGGGAATTGATATCGCATTCCCATTCCTAAGGTTGTGTCCATACATCTGTCCTCTTTTCTCCAAGTTGGAATAGTTTTCTTTTGCATACAGCAAACATATAATGTACAATAAAAATAACAAGCTTAGCCCACGGATAAAAATTATCAATTCAAGTTATTTACTAATTGAAATTTATAAATTTCATGGCATCTATATAATTTTAGCATAGTTTTCAACAAGCATTTTAGCATTGTTTTATGAAAAAATAATGAAATTTTAATAAAAAAAAATGAGATTAGTGGCTTGTAAAATAAGAAAAAAAACGAACCGTGTTTACCATTATAGTTCATAAGCTTAAATATTATTCAAAGTATTCTTGTTCTCCATTACTTTTTCTCTTCAACCAAGAAATGTTGGTTCAATACAAGGAATAGAGAGCAGCAGAAAGGCAATCATCAAAATGGAACTGTTGACGCCTCCATATGTGTTTGCCATACCCAGGCCTTACTTCTGTGAAATGTCAATGCTGTGTTTGACAACCTTTAAACACTCGCAAACCGAATCCGTGTTTTCTAACAAATGTCTTTACAGTAAAATATTTTTACATAAAATTTATATACGTAATAACCCTCAAAGTGTACATTAGAAAAAAAAAAATACTATTTTCTTTTTATATGACTCTGACATTAAATACACTGAAGGAAAAAGCAATTTAATTCTAAATGTTTACCTCTCATGATATAATAGCCCTTACATATGAATTATATAATATATATTTAAATGATCAAAATTAATTTCAATTAATTTCTACTTAATATAATCTATAGTTGAGACGTTATAAAACAAATTAAATCAACCATTTCATATCATTATGAGAGTGAATATAAAATTAGATAAAACCAATGCTACACAACATTTGAAACTAATAGTTTCTACAAGCCATTGCGTTTCACACGTGTGTAAGTCATAATTTGAGATGAAGCAAAACCAGACATATTTTCAGTGCTTTGATTGACAGCTTGAGTCTGACATCCAAAATTCGATGCAGCCAGGGTTCACGGTGTACTAGAATTATTTTTACTAAGTAGATACTAGAATTAATTTGATTTGGACATTTTGTAAAGTACTACATTAATTTTAATTATTGAAAAAAAAATGTTCCTAGTAACAATGTAGTAATACAATCAAATGCCCTACTTAATAAGACTTTGGACTAGAAACTTTGAAATTTGTAAATAATTTATTTCATGTCCTTGTGCAAAGACAGCAAAATTATTTATAATAATTTTTAAAGTTGCAGTATATTATGATTAGAAATATATACTAACTTGACTTAAAGTTATTCTAATAGTACTGCATTATTATATAAATGAAATAAATCAATATAATATTAAATAACGTTCAAAAAGTTCATATTAAAAAAATATATTTAAATAACAGAAAAATCATTCTCTTTTTTTTAAGAAACATATTATATTAAACAACGAAACTACCTAATTTTTAGCGAATTTCCTTTAGAAATAAGCTATTACCGTCGTTTTCATGGGAGCTGCCGTTTGTATCGATGTAGGGACACCTCTGCGATTACATAATTATATATATTATCTTGTGGCTTTTTATGTGTACTTTCTGGATACGTAGTGATTATTTGTCGGTAACACATTTAAAACTGCTCAAATAACGATTTACTAAAAAATTTAACATGGGCTTATATGGGAAATAGAATTTTCAATTTTGAGTGCTTGTGAACACGATAACTAGTGCAAAAATCGTCTGATCATCATGAAATTTGGTACAGGCATGTAAAGTTAGATTCTCTTGGATGAGTTCGTTAACCAGTAAGATCGGCCCAACTAGTTATCGTGTTCACAAGCACTCAAAATTGAAAATTATATTTCCCATATAAGCCCATGTTAAATTTTTTAGTAAATCGTTATTTGAGCAGTTTTAAATGTGTTACCGACAAATAATCACTACGTATCCAGAAAGTACACATAAAAAGCCACAAGATAATATATATAATTATGTAATCGCAGAGGGAAAGTGGGGGATTTTACCCCTCAAAAGTGGGTTTTTTCCACTTTTCACATAGATATTTTTATTTGATTACCTTTTAGTGTACACCATTAGATTCAGCTTGAAAAAACAAACAATTTGGTATGTTTAATTATTGCTCTACGTCCACTGGTTACCGAGATATTAGCGAATTTCCTTTAGAAATAAGCTATTACCGTCGTTTTCATGGGAGCTGCCGTTTGTATCGATGTAGGGACACCTCTGCGATTACATAATTATATATATTATCTTGTGGCTTTTTATGTGTACTTTCTGGATACGTAGTGATTATTTGTCGGTAACACATTTAAAACTGCTCAAATAACGATTTACTAAAAAATTTAACATGGGCTTATATGGGAAATAGAATTTTCAATTTTGAGTGCTTGTGAACACGATAACTAGTGCAAAAATCGTCTGATCATCATGAAATTTGGTACAGGCATGTAAAGATAGATTCTCTTGGATGAGTTCGTTAACCAGTAAGATCGGCCCAACTTCAGTAGGGAAAGCGGGGGATTTTACCCCTCAAAAGTGGGTTTTTTCCACTTTTCACATAGATATTTTTATTTGATTACCTTTTAGTGTACACCATTAGATTCAGCTCGAAAAAACAAACAATTTGGTATGTTTAATTATTGCTCTACGTCCACTGGTTACCGAGATATTAGCGAATTTCCTTTAGAAATAAGCTATTACCGTCGTTTTCATGGGAGCTGCCGTTTGTATCGATGTAGGGACACCTCTGCGATTACATAATTATATATATTATATTGTGGATTTTAGCAAATTTCCATATAGGGAATACTTTTTCGTTTTGAGGTCCCTAGAAGCCAAAAACACCGTTCGTTCAAATTGATACATATGTATATGTATCGATATATATATATATATATATATATATATATATATATATATATATATATATATATATATATATATATATATATATATGAATGTGTCCGTGAACACGATAACTTTTGAACGGAACCTCCGATTTTGATGAAATTTGGTGCAGGGGTGTAAGCCAGCGTCTACTAGGTTGAGTTCGCGAACCAGAATGATCGGACCATGGGAACGGGGTTTTATGGGGTTTCAAAAGGGTAAAAAATGGGTTTTTGGCTTTTTTTAAATTTTATTTATAAAATTCAACAATTTTAACTTAAACCATTTAAAAGAGCTTAAAAAACAAACAGTCTAGTATTTTGAATTTTTTACCTAGCTTAAATGGTTATCGAGAAAATCCAAAAACTGTGTTTTCCATGTTATTCTTCTGGGAAATTAACAAAACCTTCTATCTTGCTTATTTATTGACATATCTTGATAAAATTTGGTAAGTACATTCATTCGGAAGCGTTTAACTTATATTTGCTTAGAAAACCCATATGGCGGCAAACCTACGTACTTACCCCTATGGGGTTTATGGGGAAAATAAAAAGAACACCATAACCGGATAAAATTTGGTATGTACATTCCATAGGTTGGGTTTAACTTATATTTACCAACAAAACCCATTTGGCGGCAAACCTACATACTCTCATCCCCATGGATTTTATGGGGAAATAGAAACTATGCCAAGATTCCATTGGAAATTCGCTCAGTACGCAGGTCTGCTGCGACGGGGGTATTTTATTTGTATCAAATATTTGAAAGAATTCTAAAGCAATTACCAGATCTGTAAAATGCTGAGTATTATAAAAATAGATGTTATTAAAATGCAATAAGTAACTTTATCAAACCTGCACTTAGAAATTAATGCTACTTGTTTCTAGCAACAGACCTTTAGTATCCTCTATAAAATGTCTCTGACCTATACAGGCTGTTAAATAAGGGAAATATATGATGCTATAACGTGTTACAGTTTCGTTTTTACTGCGTTGACCACAAATAAATAAGCAAAGTACAAACATGTAGGCCTATGAATGACATATATTTTATGGACTCTGTCAGTTTTTTATACAATTACCTTAGGAATAAATGCTATTTAAGATTGCTTTATTAAGAAATAAATGTAATATTATCATCCTTGATAAAACAAGACAATCTTATCAATTATTAAGAGTTGTGTTCTCTTTGAATACTATATGCCTAATTTATAAGGACACATAAATTAGGTTTCTACCTAACAGATGAAAGTAAAAACCAAGAATTTAAAAACTAAAGACAACAGCTTTTAAGCCAACACAACAAAGAAAAATATTTAGTAAAAATGTAATTGTAAATGCAATATGCAAAATTAACTAAACAGTAAATACAATAGCCCTCGATATACTCGACCTTTTAAGGTTGGATTTGTGGCAAATTGCTCAGACTGCATTAAAAATAGTATATTATGTAACATATACCACTGCAGTTTTTCCTAGGTAAGACTTCCATTAGGGACGTCCCCTAAAGGAAGAATTGGAGAAAAACTTCATTGGCCTATATAATTTGATACATAATTCTACAGTGATTTGCATTCTTAGCAATTTGCCCCAAGCCCGACCTCAAAAGGTATCTAGAGTAATTGAACAACTGGCCTAATTTTATTCATGTTCCTGACTATGTTTTCTGGATAACTTATAGATATTCCATGTAATCATTTCATATCATCACGCTAATAGTACAAAGCAAGTCAAATATTTTAATTAATTTTGGAAAACTCACTCATTACAATGTTAATAAAGTGATTTCATATCCTCAGTAGAATACATTGCATGTAATAAATCTAAACACAAGCATAAAAGCTTATTAATGAATAACAAATTTGTGGTGTTGTCTCTAACAAATATTATAGAATAATATCTTTAACCTAACTGTTTAAACGTTAAGGTTTTGAAAGTTTGTCCATTGATGATTCTTAAGAATATACGGTAGGCATATACCAGGTGTCCCCCGCACACCCCTTATAAAATCTACAGAATTAGTTATACCCAAAAACTAACTGTGCTATTATACGTAAACTAGCTGTCCTCTATAAATTGATGATAATTTAAATGTACAGAGTGTAACGGAAGTAGCCTATCCAGCCTATCCGGAACTCAATAAATTTAAATACGAACTCCAGCACTTTTTATGGTATTTTTGGATTCTACACACAATTTTAAGACTACAAGGTAATGTGTATCAGTAATCCTCGCTTTTTAGCAGACAATGTCGTTGGAAGTTTTGTTTTTTCCCCAACATGGCAGAAATTTTCACATCCATTATCACTGAAACTTTCACTTAGAACAAGACTGTCCAAGCATAAAAGTTTTTAGGACTTCATTTTAAATATCACTTCATCATAAAATTACCGATTATCACGTTAATTAATTTTAGTTTTCACAAATTTTTAATCTCCGTCATATTGTAAATTTATGGAAAGTAAAATAATTTATAACAAAACTAATAATTAATATGCAAAAAGTATTTAAAAGGAGAGTTTAAGGAACGTTTATGCTGAGTCATTTTTGTATGAAAAAACAAAGAGAATTTCCACCACCATTATCTGCTAAACTAGGCCTAGGGGTACAGATTCAATTAAAAAGTTGTGTTAAATCTCTGAGTAAAATAAACAATTCCATAAAAAGCGGGGGTTTATATTTAAAATTATTGACTTCCGGTCTGGATTGGTTACTTCTTCAACACCCTTTACATTGAAATTATAATCGATCGTTAGAGCGTACCAGCTTAACCTATAATTTCACAATAGGTTTTATTGAAATATAAATATAGTAAATTTTTGGAAGGGATCGTCTGTAACACTTGGTACATTATATTTTATATCATACAATTAACGACATTATTTTCTTGAGTTGACTGTGCCAGGGCCGGATTTTCCATTAATAAAGTAATCACGCCCAGGTGATTGGAAATGAACCTCGATTGATGGAACCGATTCCGCCTGTCAATGATAGGCCAGTCAATCTGGGTAATAGGGAACGATCTGTCATTAATACTTGTACTTTATAAAGTTCTTATTGTAGCTCGTTACATGTGAGTCTAGGTTTTTATGTAAATTTTCTTTTATCTTTCTTTCCATTCCTTTATAAAATACTGTAAATGGTATATAAAAAAACCAGCATCAATAACCTGATGTATTTACTTGTAGATATATAACATATAGCGCCTTACGCAGACAGTTAAGTTGAATTTGCTCAAACATTTCACATACAGATATGTCTATTAATGTAAATAGGTGTCAAAAGTCTCAGTTATACAGTCTTAGCAGTCAATACAGGGACAAAATTAAATGTAAACAAATCCATGAAGGGCACTGACATACGATCACTGATTGAAACAAAATAGAATAATAAATAAATAAAAAAATTGATTACGATCAAAAGTTTTAAGTGAATAAATCAGGCCATTAATAAAATAGTTTCTTTAAGAATCATGCTGTACAACGTACTGCGCAGACTACTAGCTCATGGTATTAAGAGGAGGTAATAGGACTTACATTTAATGTCTTTATTTGAAGTCTTCTAGAAGTAAACTCAATACTATTTGGAATACATCATCACAGTATTTATGAATATTTAAAATTAAGAGTTATCACTTAATCATTTATGTTTCATATAAAATAACGCCAAAATATGTCAAGTGACCTACGAGGATACGTGCAATGCCCAAGAATCATTTGAGATCCACAGTAGATGAATATTTGATTGGGAAACGGTTTGCCCGAGCGATTCGTGCTAGACAGGCAACGACACCCTTACCCCCTTGAGAGGAAACGTCTGGTATGTTATTGAAGAAGTTTGAGTGCACAATTATTTTATCCTGGAATCTTCTTTGGATGTGCACTTTTAAGATTAAATTATTTCAGGGGTTACAATATTCTTTTTTAACATTATTTATATTATTTGTTTAGAATATATTAAACAAGCTCCCAAAACTTAACTTACAAAGTAAAGTCCTTAACATTATCTCTCCAAATCAAATGATAGTTTCTCACGAAGGGACTATTTACTAAGGAAAAATAAGGAAACATGAATATTTAATTCTTTGAACGAAATTAGAATGCAATTAATTTATAATTCTAAAATAAGTAGAAAATGAATTTAATTGTATTTTTACTGCCTTGATACCTTTGTATAATATATCAATATCTACTTACGTAGTTGCCTGAAGATATAAAAATATGTTTTGTTTCATGTTTCATATAAAAACATGTTTTGGGTTCATAACAACCCATCTTCAGCGGCAAAACTTAAAATTAAAACATTAAAATAAAGCCCATACTATTGATGGCTATAAAAATCTTCAAAATACTAAATAATTAAATAACACGGTTCACACGACATAGAACACATAGAATGAATTTAATAATTTCAATATATTGATCTTAGAACACTTTTGAAAAAAATGGGTAGCAAACTGTTTGGTTCATAGTATATGAATTCAAATTATACTCCTACTTTACTTAAGAAAACGTGTTAGATTAGAATATTCAGCATATGTAAAAAAAACACAGTAACACGATTTAATAAATTTATTCTATAGTTAAAAAAAAACTTTCCCCATTTTATTTCTTTGGTAAGGTAAATAAATATGCTTTGAGGAATGAAAGTGTAATATAACACTAAGTACCTTTTGACGTTATCAAACATTTTTAGTCATGTCAAGGGACGGCCCAACAGCTTTACAAAAGACAATCTCAAATGTGAGCATAGGTTGATATGTTCATAGAATTAAAGGCCTCACTCAGCAGAGTACAATGCCTCAAACCAGACTTGAAATACATAATCGAGACAGAAATGATAGACAAACAAATTTTCTTTTACAATCACATTGTTATAACTTAAAAATGCTTTAACTTTCGTGATAATATACCTTTTGTCGTCGGGTTTGTAGCTTATTATTCCAAATGCAAACACGTTTGAAATGGTGTATGATTTGACAAAGACCAAATAAGATTTCTGTAAGACTTTCATTGGGGGGGGGGGGGCATCCCATTGAGAGTGTTTGGATTAAAACTTATTCATAATTAATTACATCATATGGCATTTTAAACGTATTTGCATTTGCAGTAATATGCCACAAACCCAACGTCAAAGGGTATTACGAAAGTAGTTGCATTTTAAAGTTACAACGATTTCATTTTAATAGAATATTTGTTTGTCTACCATTTATTTCTCGGTCATTCGTTTGAAGTGAAGTTCGACTCATTGCTAAGCGAGAACTTTAATTTGATGCATATATCTATTCTTACATTCAAGATTTTCTTCGGACTCCCGGTGGGCAGTCCCCTCGACATGACTCAAAATGTGGGATAACGTCAAAAGGTAATTTGTGTTAAGTTACTATAATACCCCAAATTATATTTATTTAGCTTAACAAACAAACAAACAAATAATATTGGGGAATGGACTACTTTAAAAATTCAATAAAATTTGTAAAATAAATTATTTTGTTATACATTTTTAATTGGATTGAAATTACATTGCTTTAAATAGTTTGCTATTCATATGTCATTATGATGAGATTTTTAAAGATTCCGTCAGAAATAATGTCCAATTTACTTTTTACAACAATTATATACACTTTTTTACAATTTGAACATTCTATAAATCAGACATTTTAATTCACAATAGATTATTTATAATCACTCGGAGCATCTTAAATATTTTGATCCTCTAAGTCTTACTTAATTAAGTTCAATTGTGAAGCTTGTTATTCTCTCTTTACTTCATCCAATGTATGTATTTCTAAGTTATAATTTTCAACAAAGATTCTCAATCTGTTCGTCAAAATGCGTTTTATGGTTAAATGTAATCAATGGTTTGCTCAGTTAATAATTAATATAACTTTAAAAGACATATATATTAATATAGCTTTTTGTCTACACATTCGCATTTAATCCTCTGATGTACAAAAACTCAATCCCGATTTCAAAGTTGTTCAAAAGTGACCAAGAAGTCTTCATAATACTAAAATTTGTAATCATATTTTTTCTGTCATTGGTAAAACTTCAGATAGTTAAAAAATATGCCCTTTAATAAGCTAAGCGACTTGCTAATTCAAAGGCAGTATCAAATTTATTGTGCTGGAAAAAATGTATCCCAAAATTACTCTAACAAATAAAAAATGTGTAAAAAAGTAGTTTTAATTTTTTATTTTAAAATATAAATTTAAAAAAATAAGTATAATGGAAATTTTTTGACAAACTGTGATTTATTGAACTCTTCAAAATAACTAAGTAAACTGTCATAAAATTTTGGGTTTAAAAGTTCTGAAAGCAATATTCTAATTTCAATTTTGATTAACTAAAAAATCGATGTTATCTAAGATTTTAATGTTATTTATTAAAGCGAGTTCCATTTGTAGAGGACATTTTAGAAAAGGGACAGTTAAATAAAACATAGCTTGCTGAATTTTTCAGTTGTATCTCGTAGAAATCGTCAGTAAGCAGGCTCGCAATCGTATATTGAATCATCACTTTGCTTATCAACTTTTCTTCTCATGAGATGAAAATTGTTGCTTGTATATTGCCAAGCAACTTATTTCAGCTATATAATCCACAATAAACATGGCATATACACACGATTTGTTAAAGTGCGGTGAATAAGAATCATCAAACTTATATGTGAATTGAAACTATGTATTATTTCAAATTTATACTACTCTAAAAAGCTTATGTTTGGACAAAATTTTGAAAAATTTGAAATAATCACACCAAAAAAATGAAAAAAAATGTAAACTATTTTTGGACATACTCCCAATTAATGTAAAATCAACATGAAAGGGAAGCGAGGAAGTTGGTTTAGTACCTTGAGAACTACCTTTACCTCTCAAGTCAAACAGCTTTGACCAACTCCCACCCAAACTAATTACGTCCACACGTTGAGAAAATTTAGGTAAAAAAATATTACTGCGGAAATAAATCTTTAAAATGTTGGTTACTTTTTGTCCATTAAAATATGTTGTTTATAAAAGTTTTGAAAGGTAAACAATAAATAAATAAATTTTAATGGAAAAGAGTTCTTCGTAGAGTGAAATTGAACCAAAATGACGGCCGTGTTATCTTATTTCTAAGTAATTTAAGTTCGGTATGCGATTACTTTATTTTTGCCAAGGGTAGGTACTTTATTTTTGCTGTATAATAAGTAGGAAATTTTTTAATCGTGCTAAAACCAGACAATAAAACTATGTATTATACCCCTTAAGCTTGGACCATTATCATGTGTGGCCACAAATTCACAAAATTTTTAACAATCCGTAAGAAAGCGGGGGAAATGTTCCCTCATGCTTGGAGGCATGAGAAATTCTTGTGAAGTTCAAAAGAACGTTAACAGGGTGGTGAAGGACGACATTGTTCACCTGACCGCCTTGTTTGGCAGTATGAAAATAGTGCGCAAGCAAGAGGATAATGCGCAGAATTGTTCTAGTCGATTCATGAAAGAGTACAACGTTTATTACGGGACAACGTCCTTGCGGCAGGCAACTCAGGCAAGCGGGAGAGTAGCGCGAGCGAGAGTTTTGGCTTTGACAACCAGCAGAAGTCGGATAATAAACCACTTAAAGCTATCGTGAAAGCCCCTTCGGTGATTACGGTCACGCCTCCCAACTAGGGAGCCTTGGTTTGTCAGGAAAGACAAAACCAAGCACTGCTCCGTCTTACATTTTCGTGTGGGTGGGGGACGGCCAAACGAACGGTTGCGTCCTAGAGAAGATCCTAGAGGATATCCATCTGACTCCTTTGCTGCTAATATGGTCTGCATGAGGCCGACCCGAAGGGGAATGTAGACCTCGGGTAGGAGAGAGGCTCCGACAGGTGACCTTTCCCCGTGGTTATCCAGGCAGCGGTCGGCGAGGCCCCAAATATCGTAGCCTTAGACAAGTGGGTCTTTGTTACGGTGGAGGATTTTGATTCTTTCACTGAGACATTGGAGGTCATCGAAGAATTAGACAAGGTTTTCAGTGGCTCCTGTGAGATACGCAGTCTCCGATAGCCGACCGAACAAGTGGCAGTTGAAGATTGTGGTCCTCGACATTTGTGAGGAGGAGGCGTCTTAAATTTGACTATCTCCGGGTGGGATTCCTCAGCTGTGCCGTTTGAGGGCCATGACAGTTAGGGGTTTCAAGTGCTTGGACTATAAGCACCTTCACAGGGAGTGCTGCGGAAAGGTACGGATAGCTCTCTGATATAAGTGTGGAGAAGCAGGACATTATCATAAAACTTGGGCTAAAGAGGGTCACTGATTCCTCTGCAGTGAACTAAGTCGGAGAACAGCCACAGCAGTCGACAATGTAACTGGTTCCGGGGGGTGCCACGTTTTCAGGCTAGTTGAATATATGTTTATGTTATGTTTATATGTTTATGTTAATATTTAAAAAAAATTTTAACAAGTCAAGGATCAACCACCAATAAAAGCAAAGACTAAAAAGAAATAAAAATAGTAAATATCATTTTCTTCTTAGAACCGGAAGGGCCAAAATATGGTGACCTCAAACAAGAGGCTCCCTCCAAATCCTGGTGGAACAAAACCTGGAAAAGGGGGTTCTTTAGTAGGTATGGCTCATGCGAGTCCTACAGAACGTCGGTAAAGAGGATTCCCAATCCCCTAAGCAGATATAGACAAAATAATATTTAATTTTAAAATACAGGTAAGACATTTATATCTTCTTAAAATGAATAATTATATATAATTCGGTTTGATAGAATCGTTCCAAGCCCGTATCCTAAGTGAAACATTTTTCTTTCAATTTTAGTCCACCTGCATACCACTTGAAAACAAATATATTCCATAACACGAATACACAAGGTGAAACACAGTTTAATATATTTTATACTTTTATAAACAATTGCTATATATATTAATGGATCCCTTTATCCATAAAGACCCTGTTCATTTCTTGTAAAATATATTCACCAGTACATACAGGTGAATGAACATTTAACTGTCAAAGTTTGTGCGGTGAATTCCCAACTCCAGCGATTCTGCTGAGACGGGATAAACCTTTAAAGATTAACGTTTCACGAACCGACACGTTTAATCTTTCCTCATCCCTTATTTATATGATCATTTATCACATTTATAGTAGTGGGGAGATATTAAAAAGTGTTTTTTAACTTATCTAATCAGATTTTACTCTAAAATTACTTTATTTATTTATTTCTTTATTCTACGGAGCAAGGTGTAGGTTCTAAATGTAACATTTTATTTGAATTTATGTTAGAAAACAAATAATATTTTTACAGTTAATTAAGAAATGCATGCAGTCAATTAAATATATTTCATTATAGTACCTGAGGACAGAAAATCGTTGGAGAAAGAAATTTAAGTTATTTTTTGTGACAGAATCAAAAAGCATCAATTAATTATATAACATATTTCATTGTTAAATTTACTTTACTTAAATAAACTTAAGCTTCAATAAAAAAATTACTACTTATGTGAAAGTATTGTTTAACTACAACACAACTTTTGATATCTCTGTATAATTTTTACTAAACACTTTTTTTATTAGCATGATACATGTTTTTGCAATCAGAAATGTAAAACAAACGTATACAGCACTCAAAAATATATTTACAATTATACTGCAAGGAATAGAGAAGGTTATATAGAAATATGGAGCTCGATGCCATATTTTCATATACTTACCTTCTGTATTCTTTTGTTGGTTTTTCATTTCTAATTTTTACTCTAATATTTACGAGTTGTTTTTCGTCAATACACGTCATAGTGAGACGAGCACTGGGCAGATGGTATGAAACAAAATGTACTTAAAAAAATTGCTATTTCCTTCCAATAATCTGCTCCTTTACATAATAAAGTAGCTTAAAACAATTTAACAATCAAAAGTTATTTATATTTTAATCGACAAACTATAAAATTGAGTATTTTAAATATTATAACACTATATTTTTCTTTCTTAAAAGAATAATACACTATAATTATACACATTTTTAAGTACTAGCCATAATATACCAAATCGGTCTTGAGAGTTTGCTATTCTACTGTATTTAGACAAATATCTCGTGTGTTTTTTAGGTTTTTACAATCAGCTGATTAAAAGTTTGTAAAATAAATTCATTGCAAGGGTTTGGAAATTAAGATTTTTAAGTCAATAAAATATGCTCATATAGGAAAGTGTAGCTTTCATTTGGTTCAAACTGCATGTGAATCGGTCCTGTGGAAGTCTCAGACGAACTGTCCGAAGGTGTTTTCGCCTTACTGTTTTAAATTTATACATACTAAACTTGAATAAAATAACTGGTTAGAAAAACAATAATATCTATTATTTATTTTATTATTGGTGACCCACACCAATTCTAATAACGTGTTGGAATTTAAAATAGATTAATTCGTAAAAAATAATGTAACTTTATTATATGGCCATTATGAAGTTGTACTTGTAGCATTGTCATTTGTTCTTTGGGTTTTACATTGGCTCTACTTACGGTAGGTGTAACTGGGATGAAAATTTGATTGGGGTTTAGACGAATGTATAAGGATTACTTTGGCAATCTCACTAAGGCTTGTAATCCCTTAGCTTAACCCCTTCAGGTGTAGGACGTCCAATATACTGATGGAATACTCAGATTAGCTAAAAACGTATCGTTATCAAGCTTCTCATCAATCATTAAGACTCCTATAGTATTCATATAGATATTACGTTTATCATGTGCAACGTTTAGCATAGCCAATCTAATGGCTAGTGTGCAATCGTCAATAGCTAACAAAAAACAGTATTTAGATGCAAAGGAAACTTCACTGACACTTCATCAAGTGTCACAGTACTTTCACTGTTAATTTTGTTGATCGTTTATGTTTAATAATGATAACTTTTTGATCTTTCTAAACTCCGTTAAGTGTCTACAGTGTGGATGGAAACTATGTTTACGATTTTATTGTTACTGGTGTTCTTAGGTAATATTATAAGTTGATTGATACTAATTGAATAAAACTTCTGTTAGTATTTTAAACTGTATAAAGCTTATTAATACTGCTTTTATGCTAAATGTTTTAAATATTGAGAAGTAGGCTGAAATTGCATAACTATATTACTTGTAATAATCTATTGTTCAGGCTTAGAGATGCCAAGAACACTGAAATGTCTTACTTATTGAGAGAAAAATATGACAATTGTCAAAATAATCTTTTTAAAGTGACAGTGCGAAAGACAGGAAGACAAGGCAAGTCGATGGCGTGGTGGCTAGCGTGTCGAAAGCATTTATAAATAATGACAGAGATGTGGGAACGAATCTGCGCTTTTCCAAGTAATTTTAATCAGTAACATTAACTAGTACTGCATTTCACACAACTTTTCTGTATATGCTATGGCCCTAATTCTGTCACCATAAAAGTGAGAACAATTATCGTATGAAAGTAGGTGGTGACTTTTCGGCCAATGTGTGTAAGTATAATACCTCCTTCACAACAGGACTGCGTGCTCAGCGTATTTCGAAAGAATTTTTGTATTTTGTATTTTCCCCATAAACAACATGGGAATGAGTATGTAGGTTTGCTGCCATGGTATGTTGTTAGAAAATGTTATTTGTTAGGAAATGTAATGATTAGGTAAGCTAAATATCAAATCGTAGACTATGAATATTCGTCACTTTTTAATTTTCCCCAGAAATACTATGGGGGTGAGTGAGTAGGTTTGCCACCACATGGGTGTTGTAAGCAAATATCAATTATACTCTACCTTGTAAATATACATACCAAGTTTTACCAAGTTATGTCAATAAATAAGCGAGATATAAGGTTTTACTGATTTTTCATAAAATTAACATGGGAAAACTATATTTAGCTTTTCTACGGAACCTGTTAAGCCAATACTAAAATACTAATTTTTTTACGCCCTTTACAATTGTATCAATTAAAGTTGTTGAATTTTGAAAATTGAGGTCCAAAAATGCAAAAAAAAAAAAATTTTTTGACCCCTTTGAAACCCTTTTCCCATAACCCGACATTGATGGTTTGTGAACTCATGAAAATAGACCTGGTCTTACATCTTTATACACAATTTCATTAAAATTGGAGGTTCCTTTCAAAAGTTATCAGTACCCAGGACATATATATTGAGATATTTATACCACTACAATATACAATGTCCTTGGTACTGATAACTTTTGAAGGGATGCATCTCCGATTTTGGTGAAATTTGATATGAAGGTGTAAGACCAGGCCTACTTTCATGGGTCCCGGTCTTAGGCCTTACCACGGCTACCTAAGCCCAATAATACCGCAATAGTTTATTCCCTAGGGAAATTTGCTAAAAGTACCGTATTTGAATTTTTCTAACCAGACAAAAGTCTATTTTTTATTTACGGACTATAAAATTATTACTTAGGTGGTTATTACTTAGCTTTACTCAGTTTGTGAGGGAAAGAAAAACGCATTCACTTGTATAACTTAAAATTAGGTTACAATACTTAACATTGTAGTACAATTGTGCAAAACATTAGAGATGAAACCCAATTGTTTACATTTCATGTGTAGTTGGCCTACCAGGATCAATCGTTCTAAATAAATGTTTTACGTGTGACTGTGTGGTGTTTTGTAACTGTCCGTTTTATAACTACACTATGAGTAAATAATTACACTACTAGTATACGTGTTGCTCGAAATCGAGCAATTTATTTAAATACAGTAGCCTACAAATGTTACTTTAGCTCTAAATCAATGACATCTGACCAATCCAATAATGTGAATATCTTCCATCGCCAATAACTATACTTATTTACAGCTGATTATTAACAGATGTTTAAAATGCTTTATTCAGTCCCAATGTTATTTAAATGGGAAATTTTGAGATTTCAATGGTGGATAGAGCCTTTATTTTCAGTCCGATTCTCATAAATTTTTGGCGGAAACAACTACAGACCAAGCCCTATCCAACGACACTAAAAACTTGAAAATCGGTTGAAAATTGTAGGAGGAGTTCTCAAGACAAAAAAACCCTTAGCGTATTAAATAAGTATAGATATGCCACCTTCTTGGATGAAATTTGCGTGGTAACCAACTGAAATTTTGCTGTTGCATCGAAACTAGTCGTGGTATGATAACACGTATGAACTGTTTGGATGAAATCGCGTTCCTTTTTAAGCCTCATAAGTAGTTCATGTGTTTAACACTTTGGCTGCGGGTGGGTCAGTACTGACCAATGGCGATCGCAGCGCTCATGCGGGTGGGTCAGAACTGACCCACGGTGCAATGCATCAATCCGTTGCTCAGTGTGAGCCTAGCTTCCGTCGGACGCGGACCTATACCACGGTATTGTGTAGAGTAAGGCCAGCTTTGTTTACAGTCCAGTCAGTTCCCGCGTCGCCTGCCCACCTACGCGGCTGGGTCAGTACTGACCCACGTTACTGTGAATGCCCACATTGTGCTCCCTGTTTGTGGTTGTTAGGGCTGTTATCTATACTTATTTAATACGCTAAGGGTTTTTTTTTTGTCTTGAGAACTCCTCCTACAATTCTCAACCGATTTTCAAGTTTTCGGTGTCATTGGATAGGGCTTAGTCTGAAGTTGTTTCCGCCAAAAATTGATGAAAATCGGACTTAAAATAAGGGCACTATCCACAAATTAAATTTGAAATTTTCCCATTAGAATAACATTGAGTTTTGTTTGAGCATTTTAAACATCTGTTAACAAGCAGCTGTGGTTTTTTGTGATAACTGATATTCACAATATTGGATTGGTCGGATTTCATTGATCTAGAACTAAATGTAACTTTTGTATTGTATGAAAATAAATTGCTCAATGTTGAGCAACACGTGCACTAGTTCATTGAAATGGCTTCTACATCTCAGGACAATAGTAACTATTTTGAAGATAGTGAGGATGAGAGTCAGATTAGAGATGATAGACAGTGGCGCTGAGGCGGAAGGTGCAGATGAGTCAGCTAACGAGCTTTAATTTTGTCGTATTCAATTCCAAATACATAAAAAGTGTATAATTTTAGTTTCTTTTCAGTAACATACAATGGTTGTGACATATACAGGGTGTCCCGGATCTCTCTGGAACCCTTTTGGATATTTGTTCCTTGCATCGAGACAAGAAAAAAACATCATACAAATAGGGGTCTAAAATCCATCGTTTAGCCGCTAGCCGCCATTTTGTTTTTATCACGTAATAATTTTTATTTCCGTAACGGATAGTTGTATTCAGTTCATATTTTGTATGAATCTCTATCATACTAATGTACATTTACAGGAAAAAAATTAATTTTCTCCACTGTGTATTTTCAAAATGGTGGCCATTTTTAAATTTCAAACAAAAATATCTCAAATTCAGTAAATTTCAAAAAAATTTTACTTTGTACAAAAAAGTTGCTAAATTAAATTATCTAACCAACGGTACCAATTTTGTAAGGATCCGATTACAAATAACGGAGTTATTGCGATTTTTCTGTGAAAATGGCCATAATTTGCTTTAATTATAATGGGAAATCAATGTTTTTTTGGAGAAAAATCGCAATGGATCCGTTATTTGTAATAAAATCCTTACAAACTTGCTACCGTTTGTTAGATAATTAAATTTGGCAACTTTTTTGTACAAAATAAATTTTTTTTGAAATTTACCAAATTTGGGATATTTGAGTTTGAAAGTTTAAAATGGCCGCCATTTTGAAAATACACAGTGGAAAAAATTAATTTTTTTCCTGTAAATGTACATTAGTATGATAAAGATTTATACAAAATATTATCTGAATACAACCATCCGTTTCAGAAATAAAAATTATTACGTGAAAAAAACAAAATGGCGGCTAGCGGCGAAACGATGGATTTTAGACCCCTATTTGTATGATGTTTTTTTCTTGTCTCGATGCAAGGAACAAATATACAAAAGGGTTCCAGAGAGTTCCGGGACACCCTGTATAATGTTTTCAGTTATATTTGCAATTTCGGTTTGACTCAGGGTGCTGATGGGTCAGTACTTACCCATAACTATGATGTCACTTTATGACGTCATATTCACTTAAGATAAATTTAATTCCTATTGTATAGGAATTGTTACACAATAAGATGTGTTTTACTGCAATAAAATTTTTTAGCAATATGATTCGGTTTTTAAATTCCCCTTAGCAGTGAACGTGTTTTAAATACCCCCCGTCGCAGCAGACCTTCGTACTCAGCGAATTTCCAAATTAGTAATATTAGTTTTGACCACATAAAACTGTAAATTAAATAAAATCTTATGCTCATAAATAGGGAAATAAATGTCTATTCTCCTTATGATAAATATCGGGAGAGTATGCAGGTATGCTGCCATGGGGAACACTAAAAGTAGGTTTTTATCATAAAAAGATTTATTTCTACCATATGAAGCCATTTACTAAGTTTCATAAATATCTGTCCATTGCTAAAGACTTTTGCCTATTCACCATATGATTAACATGGGAAAAGAGTATGAAGGTTTGCTGCCATGATAAGCACAAAAACCAAGATTTTTTACCAAATTTGGATCTCAACCAAATTAAGCTGAATTCCAAGTTTTATCGAAATTTTTTTTTTTAATAAGTGAAATATTAACACATTTATATTCTCCATAAGATTAACATTGGAGTTAATAATGTACTGTCTTTAGACTTTTTAATATCTCGGTAACCAATGGAGATAGAGCAAAGCTTCAAAATACTAAATTGTGTGTTTTTTTTAGCTAAATCCAATGATTAAAATACAAATTTAAAATTTTTTAAATTTACTTATGAAAAATGCAAACAATCCATTTTTGGGGTACAAAACCAGCCAAAACTACCCCTTCCGGTAGGTCGATATGTCTGGTTTACGAACTCATCCGAATAAACGTAGGATTACACATCTCTACCAAATTTGGTCTCGATCGGACCATTTTTACGAGAGTTATCGTGTCTAGGGACACATACATATATATACAGTGTGTTCATTTTTTTATGCTCACCATTGGGATCTCCCAAACTATAAAAGTTACAGCAAAGGTCAAATTAGCAAAGTAGTGCGGAATTATAAGCTAAACAAAATGATGTGTAAAAATCCCAGATATTTCTACTGGTTCGTTCGCTGTGCTCGAAAAACTGTTTTTTGCTCAAAACTTCTTTTGCCTATAACTTTGTTATTTGTTGAAATACAAAAAAACTTTTTAGATGAAACTTTACTGAAATTTTATGTAGATTCTGAATATTAAAACAAAAATTTTTTACTTCAAACGGTTTTTGAGATATTTTAGACAAGTTGATTATTTTTAATACAATTATGTATTTTTTTCATCATCATAAAAAATAAATAATTTTTCTGATCACGAAAATACCAAATATGGCATATTTATTTATCATAATAATTATTTAATTATAAAAAATGTGATTAATAAGCAACCCTGAAATGCTAATAATGAGGATGCTTCTAATATGCGGTGCAACAATGGTGTAAATCAGCTGTTTTTCACTTTGTGTTTCATATTTTGTTGCTTACATTGTTGATCAGCTGTTTACCGGCATCCGCGGTTCCCATAAAACGTGTAAATCAGCTGTTACATGGGATGCCGGTGAACAGCTGATCAACAATTGTAAGCAAAAAAATATGCAACACAAAATGAAAAACAGCTGATTTACACCATTGTTGCACCGCATGTTAGAAGCATCCTCATTATTAGCATTTCAGGGTTTCTTATTAATCACATTTTTTATAATTAAATAATTATTATGATAAATAAATATGCCATATTTGGTATTTTCGTGATCAGAAAAAATATTTCTTTTTTATGATGATGAAAAAAATACATACTTGTATTAAAAATAATCAACTTGTCTAAAATATCTCAAAAACCGTTTGCAGTAAAAAAATTTAGTTTTAATATTCAGAATCTACGTAAAATTTCAGTAAAGTTTCATCTAAAAAGTTTTTTTGTATTTCAACAAATAACAAAGTTATAGGCAAAAGAAGTTTTGAGCAAAAAACAGTTTTTCGAGCACAGCGAACGAACCAGTAGAAATATCTGGGATTTTTACACATCATTTTGTTCAGCTTATAATTCCGCACTACTTTGCTAATTTAACCTTTGCTGTAACTTTTATAGTTTGCGAGATCCCAATGGTGAGCATAAAAAAATGAACACACTGTATATATAAAAATATATGTATACATATATACATATACATATATATATATATACATATATATATATATATTTATATATATATATATATATATACATATAAAAAAAATTTAATGACTATTATTTTTGTTCTCTGGGCACCTAAACACGAAAAAGTAACATGGTCCCGGGCTTAGGTCTTACCATGAGACCTACGGTAATAGTTTATTTCCTATGGGAAATTCGCTAAAAATGGAATTTAAGTATAAAAATGTGTTTCTGAATAAATTTTAAACATCAACACTCATAATTTATTTTCCTAATTAATTTAAAATTTGAAGGAATAATTTACCGATGTGTTTAGGTTAGAAGTTTATTATACCTTCCCTCACACAGTCGGCTTACAGGTAAACCCTTTACCTCCAATCCCAATTAAATATTCATCCCACCAGTTCCTGCTAAAGAACATAGACTAGCTTACATTATGCAGAGTTCTAAGTTCATGAAAATATTATTCAATATCGGATTTCCTTGTGTTTAAGTTTTTATATTAAATTTGTAAATGGAAACAGCATGTACAAAACCATAGTAAATTATAACATTTTATTTTAACGAGTTTGAGATTTTTATAAAATTAGCAATATTTTGTACGTTTTAAGACTTGTAACATTATTTCTACTCCTATTTTCTACTTACTTAATTATAATTCTAAAAATTTTTATATTAGGCCTTTATAAGGTGATTTCACTATTACTTACCTTATGCACAAGAACAGTCATACAGGCTTGTTTATAGCATGTATTACCGCAGTATATAAAATACAACACAAATGTCATGTTATATACAGGGTGTCCCTAAAGTCCGTCACCAAACATCATAATATGGTTAGTTGAGTCAAAATAAGCAAAAAAGTTCATATGAAGGTATATCCTAAAATGCATATTTACCTAGATATCCGCCATTTTGTATTTTTAACAAAACATTTTTTATCTCAGACGTTTTTCAAACAATTGCTTTGAAACTCGACATGTAACTTAAGATAGTAAAGGTTCAATTTACAAAAAAATATCAACTTGATACAATTTTATGTTTCAAAATGGCGGCCATTTAAACTTTTTAACTTCAATTACGAAAAAACTTGTCATGAAAACAAAATTGTTGAACCAATAAAAAATGTAGACAATTCAATTTCCTATCCGATGATACAAAAATTATGAAAATCGGTTTATGAACAACGGAGATACATTAATTTAATCAGTATTATGTTGCACTGTTATTGCCACCTCGCGTAGTTGGCTACCATTGTTACAGCGCAACAATGGTGGCAGGTTCGCTCTTGGTTGGCAATAACAGTGCAACCTATTATTGATTAAATTAATGTATCTCCGGTGTTTATAAACAAGGGACTCATACAGTTTTTCCGATTTTCATAACCGATCTATATATCAATACGCAAGCATGTTTCATTTCCTCCTTTTTTCTCAGCTCGTGTACATCGTAGGAGAAATCCGAGCATACCGTTAGATAGTGTAGTAAAATTAAGCCAAAATATGGCTGGAAAATGAAATAATTTTTGGACAGCTAATTTTTGCTGAAATGTGTTCTATGCCATCCCCTGACCTCCCTCAGAAAAGTCCCCTGAAATCCCCAGTGGGCAACATGCCTAAAAATGATGGGATGGCCCACGTGGAGTCAGAAATAAATCTTTCTTCGACCAATGGGTTTATGTACATCAAATTAAAGCTCTTAAGTAGTAGAATTTAATGCCGCAAACCCCATCTCAAAAGGTTGCCTGAGTCGAAAACGGCAGCCTTTCAAACTTTGAATAAAAAACACATTTTAACGTAAACGCTTAAAAATGTAATAATTTTCGAAATACTTGACCTTTCGAGGTGCGGTTTGCGGCAAACGGTTGCTTGTACAATTACCTAAGCAAATAGGGATAGTCTGACATATGCCCATCATATTACCCTTGAACCACCCTCTACATGGACGTCCCAAAGAGGGAGTTTTGAAAATTTTTTCTTAGTCCATAGCCATGCTATACATCATTTTAAAGGTCTTATTAAGGAGAGTACATAGCCGAAAACCAGACCTCAAAAGGTCAAATAAGTCGGAAGTTATTGTATTTCAAAGTTTTGATAATATTATTGTATTCTAAACTTTGAACGCCTGCCATTTCACTCCCGACAGTTATATTGAGTTCGGGTTTACGGCATTGTATTCTACATTTGAAGACCTTTAATTTGATGTATATAAACCTTCTGGAATGTATTTATATTTAGTATGCTTAATATCTAATTTTAATGTAACTCCTTATGGGCCAACCCCTCATTTTTAAGCGTGATCCCCATATGGGATTTCTGGGGACTTTTCGGAGGAAGGTCAGGGGACGCCATAGAACACATTTCAAAAGAAATTGGCTTTCCAAAAATTATTTCATTTTTCCCGACTAATTTTACTACACTAAGAAAGGTATAGTCCTGTAGATGAGCAGAATCACATTCTAATTCACATCGGACTCCAGGGCTACGCCCCACAGGCTTTCAAAGTTCCAACGTTAATCTTATGGAGAAAGGAGAATTGAATGAATCATTAGACAGCTGTTGTAAAAACAACTGCTAGAAAATTAGGAAGAACAGATGTTTTAGTTCTAAAATGTTTTTAAGCTTCTTGGGTCCAGATCAACTGAAATTTTGATCGAATTTCGATCAGGAGGCGATCTCTAGTTTTCATAATTTTGGTGTCATCGGATAGGGAATTAAACTGTCTAAATTTTTTATTAGTTCAAAAATTTTCTTTTAATGACAATATTTTTAATAATTGAAGTTTAGAAAGTTTAAATGGCTGCCATTTTAAATTTAAAATTATATCAAGTTGATATTTTTTGTAAATTGAACCTTTACTATGTTAAGTTACATGTCGAGTTTCAAAGCAAATTGTTGAAAAACCTCTGAGAAAAAAAAATTTTGTGAAGAATACAAAATGGTGGATATCTAGGTAAATATGCATTTTAGGATATACCTTCATATGAACTTTTTTGCTTATTTTGTCTCAACTAACCATATTATCAAGACGGACTTTGCGGACACCCAATATATACAGAGTGTATAGAACCTCCCTTTTAAAACTTGGTTTGGTGATTCATTGCATCAAAATTAACAAAAAAGTTCTTGTGATTAAAGCCCTGAAATGCTTCATTTAGCCACTAGCCACCATTGTTTTTTTTACACTTAATACTTTTTATTTCCGTAAAAGAGCATTGTATTAAATTTATGTTTGGCATGAATTTTCATCACACAAATGTTCATTATCAGAAAAAAATTACTTCTCCCAATTTTTATTTTTAAAATGGCTGCAATTTTAAATTATTACACTCAAATATCTCCAAAATCTTTAAATGTTATCGAAATGTTTGCAAGTAGGTTAAATATTAAAACCGACGATACCAAAATTCATTGCCGTGTGCAAAATGTTGACAACAAATAACGGAGCTATTGTGATTTTTCTATTAGAATAATCTTGATTAGCATGAATTATTTTGCAAAATGAAAATAATTGTTTTACTGCAAAGAAATGCCAATGTATTCATGATTGGTTGTCAGACCTTTCCAAACTTAATATTATCTGTTAGATATTTTAATTGTCAGCTTTTTTGACTTGTAAAACATTGATAAAATTTACGGGTTTTGAGATATTTAAACAATTTAAAATGGTTGCCATCTTGAAAATACACATAGGAAAGAAAATAATTTTTGCCTGAAAAAAACTTTGGTTTGATAAAGGTTCACATCTTAATTTCAACCTAATATGACTATCCATTTCGAAAACAAAAAAATTATTAAGTGTAAAATACAAAATGGTGGCTAGCGGCTTAGCGAAGTATTTTAGGACATAATTATGTTAAAATGGAATTATAAGTTTTTTTTTTTATATAAATGGAATTACCACATAAAGTTTTGAAAGCAGTTTTTGAACGCCCAGTGTAGTATTGGCAACGAAGTCAGGGGGCTGAATGCAAATGTGATGTTGCCTTGTAATTTGATGTAGAATAAAAACCGCTTAAAATGGTTGGGAACTGTAGAGTAATGAAAGTTAACGAAGGGGTGAAGAGGTGGAGGTTGTCTGGTTTAATCTATTGAAGTATTCATATAAAAAATAACACTGAACCAATTAACATGAAATATTCTGTAGGTCGGTGGTTGTGAAAATAGTTAAAGAAAAAGTTAGTTCATGTTTCATATATCACAGACCTTTGTACATTCCCTCCATTGCTCTTTGAAATTAGCATGATAAGAATATTTCCAAAAATATACATTTAATAAATTGAAAAAAAAATTAACAACTCCAAAATCATTCGGTTAAAGCGACCAGAATGTAAATATATAAACTAACTTTCCCCTAAAGCTCTAAGTTAGTTACATAAGTCGTATTCAACTAGAATTTTACCTTTGTATCTCAAACTTTTCTCCACGTAATACTTTAAGTCATAATATTCTTAACATATTATAATATATATATATATAAGTAGATAGTATCATGTTACTTCTAGGACACTTTTGGAGACAATCAAAAATCAAACAAATTTCACAGTTTTTTAATACAATTATGCAATATTTTTGCCATTTTTTGGCCAATTTTCAGCTTTTGTCAAATTGTCATAAAAAATATGCAATTTTAATGAAATTTTTAACAAATATGCCTAAAATTTTCTACAAAATAAAATTTTTTTAAAAACAAGTAAAATTATCACATTTTATAAGTATTTTTTTAAATAAAATTAATAGTCGACTTTTCATAAGGTAATTTAAAATTTTAATAGTATTTTTTCAATAAAATTTGAATTTTTTTAAAACAAGTAAAATTAAGGTTTAGTATCAATAATATTGTAATAATTATTCAAATTTAACTAAAGCAGTTTCTTTATCATCAAAAGTCTTAATATCAGTGACAATTAAATGTAAATCTTTTTTATTTAATTCTTTAATTGATTTATCATCAATTACATTAGTAAATCTTTTTGGTAAATGTACTTTACATTTTTCTAATTCAACAATAATTGTATATCCATATTTATCTTTAATTCTTTCAAATTTTTCAATTTTATATTTTTAATTTAAATTTAAACTTTTTAATGGTTTATATTCTTTAAATCTTAATTCTCCAATATTATTAATTTCTTCTAACAGATCCATTTATATAGGAAAAAATATCACAAACTTGTTTGTGATAGATATGTTAAAAAGTCATTGTCATAATTAGGTTTTATACAAAAATCCATATTTAAGTATTTAAAAATCATAGGTAATAATTTTTTGTATGATATATTACTTTTCTTAAAACATAAATATTTATTAAAAAATAGTGTAATTTTTTCTTTATCTTCATTATTCAATTCAAAATCAATATTGTATATTTTGTTTAAAAATTGATAGTAAAATATCCAATTTGTACAATTCCTTTGTTTTAAAAATAATTTTATATTCTTAGGTGTTATTTCAAAATGATTGGAAATACATAAAATATATAATTCATTAATTAATTGTTGTGTTTTATAAGGTTGAAAATGGTTAAATTCTCTTAAAATATGTTTAAGATGTTTATTCTTATTACTTTTTCTCTTAATCTTTTTTTCATAAATAATTCTTTTACAT
The DNA here is from genome assembly GCA_030545055.2 of Neoaliturus tenellus. NCBI lineage: Eukaryota > Metazoa > Arthropoda > Insecta > Hemiptera > Cicadellidae > Neoaliturus > Neoaliturus tenellus. The sequence goes on from CM061533.1 coordinate 110,561,301, forward strand.
ATATTACATCCTACACAATTTCCAATAATGGTAAAATTAGTTTGATTATGACATCTATAACAGTAGAGGCATTTTAAGAGATTCAGGACAAACGCAAATTCAGCGGTTTTTAATCAGTGGTTACGTAATAGTGACGTGTGATGACGTATGTGTGACGTCATACGGTGAGGAGGTGGAGTGTGTGTGTGAGGTGAGGGGTGTGACGTGGTGGTGTGACGTCACGGTTGTGACGTCACGGGTGTGACGTGTGATGACGTCATACGGTGACGTCACGGTTGTGACGTCACGGGTGTGACGTCACTGATTCGTAATCGGACGCCAATACTACGTTATCCTGATTGAAAACCGCATTGTTTTGAGTTGGCCCCGGCTAGCTAAATTTGACGGCGACTTCAAACATGTCCAAACATGTTCAAGGTCACTCAAAAGAAATTTTAAAAAATATTTTTAATCATAACTTACGAATATTAAACAAAAGGTTGGAATTAATTGGACTCGTTAGAAACTCCATATTCACTCTCGACTGTTATCTTCAAATGCCGCGGAGGATCACGACTCACGAGTCGAGACAGTAATCCACGGAAGTTTTCCAAATCAGCCGTGTTTGACAGAACCATTTGAATTTCTTGTGAAGGATGGGTGGAATCGGACTGACCTAAAGTTTCATTGACAAATTCGAGTGTTATATATAAATCTTGCGGATCATCACCACTTAGCAGACGATAAAGTTGTTGATAGCATATTACTGTATCCAGAGTGTCCGAGACGTCAAGTTGGAACTTCATGGTCCTGTGGAGTATGTTGTTGTAGAGGTAGAGTGGATTTATCTAGTAAAATACCATGAACCGTTAACGTACCCTACCTACGTACTGCACAGAATACGGTGGGACGAGAGTTATAAAATAAAACAAGTTCAAACATGTTCAAGGCCATTGAAAAGAAGTTTTAAAAAACATTTTTTAATTATTAGACACTTTAGTAGTTAGAAATTATTTAGTGGTTTTCCAGTTTAACATAACATCATGGAGATACGTCATCCCCGGACTTCGGGGACTCTGGCTCTGTCTTCACAGGTAGCTGATCACTGGAAACATAGGGTGAAGATGATGCTATCGGAGATCCTGGGGGTGACCGTGATGAATTTGGTTCTTCAACCGTTATATCGTCAAACTCAATTGTAATGTTTAAACGGAGAGGTGGATCACCACTCATCAGACGAAACAGTGTTTCATGAAACATTCCCAAATCCACTTCGTCCAACAGAACTAGATGAAACTTCATGTTGATGTGGTTGTAGGATAGCGGAGTATACGAATGAAGTTTGTAGTCAGTACTACATATACAATCTATAACGTCCCCTACCTACGTACCGTACAGAAGACGTGTATTTTTTTGTAAGGTTGCGGTGATGGGCTGATTACTTATGATGAATAAATTTAAGTGGGAGGGGGGGCTATAATGTCTTGAAGAAACTATGTCAAGGTCATTGGTTGGAGTTTTTAAAAAAAAGATTTATTTACAAATAACAGTAAAACGTAAGACATACATATTAGAACTAACAATGCTAAATAATAAAGAATATTTACAAAGCTATGAACTTAGATAATTTTACAAAGGTGTGTTCAAATGGATCGTAATTTCTGTAGAGTTGTTCCCAGACGGTCCATGGGAAACTATATAAAAAATTCCGGGTTTGATAGAGTCCAGGTCTTCGTTCATGAGCACATTGACAAATCGTCTCGGAAGGTATACTTGGAACTTGGGTTTGTCACCTTCCTTGTAGGGCGAATCTCCAAGAACAGCGACGACAGCTTCACAAACCGATGTGTCCATTTTTTTCATTGAATGTACTGCATAATGCTTCTTCTCTTGAAGTTCGCTGCATTTCTTTGTTGTTAGAAGGTCAGATTTGGAATGTTGGTTGAATCTGTCCGCAAGAGCTTGCAATGGAGAACTTGAAGCCATAGTGGAGATGATGTTTACTGGATGAGATCCTGTGTTAGAATGATAGTAGGATGGATCTACACCGGTATATAAGGATTTCCCCCTCCACTTGATATAAGTCGACCAATCCTGTATGCTCGCGACAATGCGCAGTTGGAGATTTTGTGTTGAGGATTTTTCACACCGATACAAAGACCACTTAAGTCCGTAGCATAAGTTTTATCCAAACTAACGTTTGTTATATCAGACGTAGTGTACATTCTGATCCAATTAGATTTTTCTTCACCAGCAGTAAAAATTTCGTCATACTGTTGACAATAATGATACATTATGTTATCCAGCTCTTTGTATTGTGTAAATCCTTCGTTCCATGTGATGTGATGAAGGTATTTCGTTAGCCACGAATTTGTTCTAGCACTTTTTCGGTTTAGTTTCTTAAAAGAAAACGGTGGTTTAAAAAGAAAGTAGTTAACAACATTTGTATTTATGTCAAAAAAGGCTAGTTCTTTGATGATAAATCTGTCATCGTTGTTTCTGAAAGCTTGGAATTCCACCACACACTTCTTAGACATGGAAACATTATCAACAAAACGAACTGTTCGGTCCATTGTTCGTAAGTAACTAAAGGTAACTGAGAGAAAATATTAGGTTGCTTGACTTTTATGATCATGTCAATCCTTAGTTTCCGTTTGTATGTGTTGGTGGTGGGGGAGGGGTGTTTTTTAAGATTCCCAATCTTTTCTGTTTTTACAAAACTTCAATACACATTCACAGAATGCTTTAGGGTAGCACATTGAACATGAGCGGGTAAAATCGTGTACATTAAACTTGTAACACATGTCCATACAACAGGTGAAGTAGTGTCCAGTCTTGTAGATTTTTAACATCTGCCGGGTTGGGGGTGAGATTGTAAATGATTTGCAATTGCATCTACAGTAACTGAAGCACTCACATGTTCTACATGCTATTCCGTCAACTTGTAAATTTGGACGTATAAAACATTTTTCGCTGCAGCAATAATTATTCATTTTGCGAGTGTTCTTCAATGTGAATCTTACAATCAACTGCATCCATGTAGCAACATTTGTTTAATATATAGTTAGTGAAAAGAACAATAACATGTGTAAACTGGAGCTGTTTCAAGGTCACGTAATTATGTTTTTTAAAAAAGTATAAGTAATACCTACATTAGCACCTTTGCAAAACTGAGCTTTTTCAAGGTCATATAATTTTGTTTTTAAAAAAAGTGTAAGCGCTACAAATATGTGCAAACCTGAACTGTTTCAAGGTCACGTCATTTTGTTTTTAAAAAAGTATAAGTGCTACTAATGAGAGCACTTTACGACACAATAATTGAAATCATTTTTACTACTTTTCTTGATTTACAATGTTTTCCTGCTGGTTATTTGTTGGAGAAACTTTCACTGTGGTTTCTTCACTTCGACGATTATTAAAGAAGAATACAGTTTTTCTGTAGTACGACACCTCTTGAGGTAATCTGTTGTATATAGACTGGTCTATCGGTCCATATAGCAGTGGCACAGCTGGATTTGTGTTTACCGAAGTGTTCAGATAATCAAATATGAGAGGGGAATATGTAGTAAGTTGCTGGATGTACCTGATTATTACAGGTGTTAGGTTTGACAGAGCTTGAAATTCTTCCAAAGTCATGAGGATCTTCTTGTTGTGTTTGGAAAGATCTCTAAACCTCACAAATTGGGTACCTCGAAGTCTTATATTATCGATTTCCAAATTAGAATCTTCGAATCCAATTGCAGTTTTTCTTCCTGTCAACTTGTTGAATAAATAGGCTTCAATGATAGATACATATTTAGTAAATTTATCCCACATATCCAACGTGAGCAGCAACGAGGCTTTTCCGCAGTGATTAATAAGCACTGCAGGATTGAAGTTTAACGATTTGAAAACCCCAACGGTGACAGATTTATCCATGTTTTGATTCAACGGGTACATTAAGCGTAAAAACACATCCATCAAGACATCCATATTTTCTTCATCATCATCTTCATTGTCACATCGTTTCCTTTTTCTTTGATCGTTTCCTTCCAAAGATAAAAACTCAGACAGTTCTTTCTTAATCTTGTCGGTAGATTTTTTGGAGTTTTCAGTCGGTTGTTCTTCGTTTTGTGCTGGCTTTGTGTTAGTAATCGGTACTTTGTCAACCGGTAGTGGAATATGTTCTGTTGGATTAGTAGGTAAGTCTTGAACTATTGTTGACGAAGATGGAGATTCTAGTGAGTTGTTGTCAGTTTCAAAAGAAACATCTTCAGTTGTTTTAGTAGAGTTCTCGCTAGTTTGTGAGGATGCTGGTAAATCATGTGCCGATATTTCAGATTCAGATGTCATAGCTGGTGGTGTGGTCTCGAGCGCTTCATATCCTGTCGTTGATTCATCGTCAGGAATAGTAGATAGTACACTGTCCATGTTAACCATCAATGTTGACTTGCTGGTGTCAGGATGAATACTGATGTTTTTTCACCGAGCAATCTCTCTTTTATAATCTGTGGTGGGGGTAAATATGTGTAAGAGCTGCATGCTGTCGTAAAAACCCTAAATTATTCTTCTAACCACGCCTGTTAGTGGTGTGTAGGTTACAATTGTATCATGAAGTATCAAACAATAAGCTGTAGTTTGGTCAGGGATATTTTCTTCCAACTCAAACTCGATGCGAATGTCTACTGTTGACGACTTTATTGATTCGTTTTGTTTCGAACAATCTATGACTGCTATAGGTGCAATATTCTTGAATGAATCAGGTTGGAGGAGAGGTGAGTTTGTCCTTCCATAGTAAGATGATTGAAATCTTGCATACATATCATATAGAATCCCAAATCTGTCCTTAGAAAACATAACATTGAGGTTGTCATATGGAAAGAACTGTGAATTTAAAAACAGTTTAATGTTTGTAAGTTGACAGTGGTCAAATTTGCTTGCGTTAGCCGTAATGTTAGATCTTTTATTTGTTTGTAGAGCGAAAATAACATATCTTGGTTTTTCTAGGTTACTCGATGTTTTCACAGCCCACGTTTGACGTTGAGTTATTGGCAAAACTGGCCATTCATGCATTTCCCAGCTTCTAAATGGAACCACAATATCCCTATCAGAATCCAACATCCGCAATAGGCTTACTCGCCTTTCATCGGCCAACCGTACATGAGGTACCCTCCAAACTATTTTATCCAAATTCAATTTCCATTCAAGTTTGTCAGGTGTTGTTTCACTATCGGCTTCTATAACATCTGTATCGTGAGACGATCTCAATAAGACCAATTCTTGTTTGACATTAATGATTATTCTTCTGTAGTCCTCAGCGAATCCTAGTAATAGCCGCAACGGAATGCAAAAGTCAAAATAACCACTTGCATTAGGTTTTACTTTGGTTGCATTAGGTAATATCCACCCGGCTGTTTTTAATGCGTTTATTTCATTGGGTGATAAGGATACCAAACCTTTAAGCGTACTGCTCACACCGACTTTTTTAGTCGAATCCACTACAATGCCTGATATTTCATAGCGAATTTCTTCAAACAAAAAGGCCATTGCATTGTTAATAAATGGCACTTTAGATGGCGTAGATCCATTTCTTGCCAAAACCCTTCCTTCAATATAAATATAACTTTCAGATGGTAAGGTATAAGCATCTTGATGTTGTATTGGAATTCGTATCTCATCATTATTTCCTAATTTCGATGAAGCGTAGGGGTTGTGTGTGTGAAACTCTTTCTCCCATAGTGTTTCGTCGAAAACCGGTCCATGTTTTATATCCAGTATGTCCATTTTCATTAACTTTAAAACCGAGTCCTTCTAAGAATTTAGTGTTCTCTCTGGTTAACCTCTCCGCGTTAGGAGATACACTGAAACTGTTTGAAGGTTGTTTGGTGCTATATCCAAATTCAAGTCCCATCTTTCTTTTATGGTGCCTGTCTAATGTGTAAGCGCAAGGTAATAACTTCTCCTCTAAAATCCACAGCGTCACCGTCTTGATCTAGTACGTTCAATACGATGTCTGAAATGTGAGTGGTGTTTAATGGAAGATATATCAGATTATGAGGTTTTTCAACTATCTTAAATCCAGGCGGAACGGTTGGATAGAATGAATGTAAAATATGTTGGTTTGACCCATCTCTGTAGGCCCCTTGAACAATATTACATGTAATATTAATAGTATTAACCTTGATAATGTTTACAGTTTTTGGACTCGTGTGGGACATATTTGGTTCAAGGATTGTGTCTTGGGATGGAAAACCAAGTAAAGGGCCAATCGATGCAGGTTGAGTTAGATCCATATAAAATTTACATTTTATTTCACACTTTAAATTGTTGTTATTAGCCCTTAGTTCAATTGCATCCTTTCCCAACTTATTTTGGAGCTCTCTGTTTATGTCAGCTATTTCATAAGCACCAGTTTCAATCGCAACAAACTCAGGTAGCTCAGTGAGATCCTTAGCCGTTTTATTTTTTGTATAGTGTAATTTGTTGTTGACACCTTCTATTATGTTTGGAATTGAGTTATAAGTTGTAAAATCCAAAAGTGCAATCTCCCACTGTTTATCTTCTCTTAGGTGTAATGGTGGAAATAGTGAACTCCTCAAAGTTGAAGATGTGCCTGTAATTGTTACAGTACAGGAAGACATCTTAAAGTTGACTGACGCTTGTGGCTAGGAATTCCAAACATAAATGGCCGCATACTGATGTTTCTTCTTTTTGTCTTCTATCGTTATTAAAATACACTTTAGGCACTGATCCGAAATACTCGCGCAATTCTTTTGGAGGTGGAAGGTTCCCAAAACTGTCAAAATAAAACACAGAATCGGATAATTTCTTGTAACAAACCCAATGGGTACCAGCACCATGAATATCATCAAGGTTTACGATTGCGGCTTCATTTTTCCAGATTTTTCTTGGCAACCCGTTCCGCATAAACACACCTCTGAAAAAAGGTATTTTCAAACATGATGCATAGCGTTCAAGCTCCTCGTTGTTCAAGGCTTTATTTGGCAAAATTAATTTGTTGTTATTTAATATGCACGGTATGGTCTTAGGTATAATCCTTTTCCGTTTGACTTTTTTTTAGAACATGTTGAACACCTTTTCCTTTTACGATTTATTTTCTTAGTAGTGCTACTTCTCTTCCTTGTGCCTCCACCGGATGTATTTTTCCTTCGTGTTGTCTTTCTTTTCCTCCTCCTCGACCCTCCTCCAACTGCTGTTTTGGCTTTCATAGCTGCTGTCACTGCTAATGCAGCTGCTCGTTCCCCAACACTTGCGTCACTTGATTTTACTCTCTGCCAAGCTTTTTCAGCAAGAGCTCTATCTGCGATTGATCTTCTTTCCGAATCTGAGTAATTTGAATATGCAATGTCATGCCCTTTGCAGGCTTCGTCCAATTTGTTTATTCCAGGATCTCCTCGGGCTAAACGCTTCCGTAATTTCGTACCCGGTCCACAGTATTGATAACCTCCAGGTAAATGTAGCTCTATTGGAAGTGCGTCGATAGCTGTGTTTATTAATGCACCTGTAGGTAAAGTCGCAAACGCTTTCTTAAAAAGACTCACTGCTGAACTAGTGAGTCCTCCTCCTCTTCTCATGAGTGATGAATCACTACTAAATGGCTTCCTCCTATAAATGATAGTTTTAACGTGTTAGTTCCTTAGTGATCAACAATGGTAATGGTTTGTCTAGATCGCTCTTCGTATTATATATTGAATTCACACTGTTTGTAGGGGCTTCATTGCTGCCTCTTCGTGAAAAGGTGAAAGGATTCCTTCCAGACTGTAATTTATCTAATTTTTCGTAAATATCTTTCTTTAGTTTGTATATCTCTTCCAAAACAAATATTTTATTTGCAACATCAGTTTCATTTTCTGCATTCGCCACATTTATAATTTTTTTATATTTAGCATCAAACATTTCTTCATCATTCTTGCAATGTAATGTTAATGTATGAATAATTCCAAGATTTACTGCTTCATCCTTAGAAATGGGATTTGCAATGTTGCACAAACGTTTCCCTCTTATATCATAGTTTCCATCTCTAGTCAATAAAAAACCTTCACCAGGTGGACCCCTCCAAACCTCTCGGGCCAAAGAGCTTTCATGACGACCGAACTTGTCAACACTCATGTTTAGACTGAACCCTTAAGCTATGTATCCTCTACTTTTTAATTCTTCAGTTAAAGCAATCATTTCATTATCCAGCCCGTTGTGTCCAGCCTGAATAGATTCATATATTAACCGCATTCTGTCAACGAGCTTATTCACATTATTATAATATATGATGTTTGTATCATAGGCAGATTTCATAGACATTCCTTTACCTTTAGCCTTCGAGGGTTTTCCTCTAATATTAGAAAACAGCTTTGCAATTACATCCTTGTACATATCTGATTTATTTCTATGAATAGGTGCATTAGATGAATAACCTTTTCTATGGGAGTTAGTCAACAAACATATATTTTTAAAATTATTTAAATCCTTCTTGGAATATTTATTAGGAGACGACTTAAAGATCAACTCAAACAGTCCAGCAGTACCTTTAAAAGTTTGATCTTTAACTTTAATATTATCTTTGTCATCCACCTGTATCACGCTGTCTCCCATTCGAAGACCATCTCTATCCATGCGAGCTCCATATATATGGTATCTTGACGATTTCCTTGCCCCATGTAGCATTTTTAAAATATATTTCCGTGAAAGAGGTCCTTTGTTGCCGATTTCCTTACTTAAAATGCTGATATTTGTAGGGGAATCTGTTTCTTGTAAACTGCCTATATCTTGAGTTTCTACATCTGTTTTACTGCTTTCTTCATCTTCATCTTCATCTTCGTCATCTTTTTCCAATGACTGCGTTGACCTACTAAATAATTCCGATTCAAACTCTGAGTTGTCTGTTTCTGAAGTTGAGCTTGTTTTAATCACTGGTTTGTCTTTTTCTGTTTCAACTTGTTCCGTAAAATTTGATTTGTTAATTTTTTCATTTATTTTATTCAGAGGATCGACAATGGGTTTGAATGTTTCCTCTAAATATTTATTTCTATCCACTAATCCTTCTTTTAGTAACAGGTGTTTCTTCCGTATAGAGTCACTGAGAACTTTTATTTCACTAAGCAACTCCTCCTGGTTTGACATTATTAGTTCCGAGTGTTCTCTACAGTGTCACAATAAATACTGAAGACTATACATGTAGGTGTTAATGTAATAAGACAAATTTATCGAATCCTATTCTATAACGACCGTTACTCATAGCCCTTTCTTTATCCACAACTAAAAATCCAAACTTTTCTTTCCATGCTTTCCCACACAATTCTCGAAACTTTTCAAATGTCATATCAGCACCAACGTGGTCGTTGTATATGTGTTTGAGATTTTTTGCATCCTGTTTGAAAACTATTAAGAAGTTAACATTGTCCCTAATTAACTGTTTTGGGATTTTACTGTATGTCTGACCAATGTAAATAGAGTCGATATGATTATGCCTTCCCATAGAAAAGTATGTTCTTATTCGGTCATGATTTTCAGAAGAAACATCGTAAAAAATAAAAATTGAATACGGCTCGGCATTGTTGGGCTCTATGATCTCAGTACTTGTGTCAAATTTATACAATGAGACATCGGGCACATCATTCATAATCTTTTCCAATAACAGATATTTTGGTTGATTGAGAGACTTAAAAAAAATATATACATTGTTAAAACTTAATCCGTTTGGCTTTGTTATTAAATTGAAAACAACGTTGGTTTTCCCACAGTTTGAAGGTCCACTAATAATACATCTCATTGTATTGGGCAATAAAGTGCCATGCTTACTTACTTCCTTATCAAAGATATCCGGTGTCAAACAATCAATGTCATTGACGTCAAGTCTATCCTTTTGATAGATTACTTCCATTATGTTAGTTATACTTGAGCAGTCTATCCGAATGCTGCGACCTTACTGGTTTTTCCATTTCAAAGTAAGTCCTTTTGATCTATCCAAGTATCTTCGGTCTTATCAAATCCCAACCATCTCACTAAAAGCTTATTACCTCTTTTCCTTAAAATCTTCTCAACCAAATAAACACTACCAGTTTTAGATTTTAACAATTCATGGCCATAAAATCCTCCCTGTAATATTTCTCCTTTACTATCCTTTAAAATGTATGTTTCTGGAAAGGTAGGTTGCACTCGATGCACTGTGAAAACTTCATTCGTCCAATTGGGTAGATATCCTTTGGTGAATATCTGTTTATATTTACTTATTCTCACATGGTCTCCAATGGAAAATTTAAGAGGAGGCTTTTTATCTAACCGCGGCGTAGTATTTCCCTTTATGCGTTTCAAAACTAAAGATTCATTTTCTTTGTTCACCTGATTTGGTTTCATACCTATAGTACGATGTTTTGTATTGTTGTAATCTTTGATTAGAGTTGGAAGAATATCAAACCACACATAACTTCCTCTTTCTGAAAATTTCTTGTACATCATTGTTTTCAATGTGCGATTGAAACGTTCTACAATGGAGGCTTTCTTTTCACTAAAAGTAGAATAGTGATTTATTTTATTTTTCTTCATCAGATTAGAAAAATCTTTGTTAAAAAATTCTTTGCCGTCGTCTGTATGTAGATGCTTTATACGTTTTCCTATTGCCTGCAGTACCTTTGTCATTGCTTCAGTAACCGAAGGCCCATTTTTGTTTTTAAGGGGAATAGCACTGGCAACTTTTGTAAAACAGTCAATAACTGTTAAAATGTATTTGAAACCTTTGTTTATTCTACTGTATGGTTTCATTTCTACAAGGTCAGCTTGATATAAGTCATTAATACCCTTCACGACCGTTGATCTTCTGGGAAAATTTCTTCGAACTGGTTTGTGAAGTTCTTGAACTATAATTTTTCTCTCGTCCATTGGTCTGCTTCATTCTTCGTCCATTATACAACTGAACGATAACGATAATTTATTCAATTATACTTGTATGCATTTCAGAAGTCAAATTGATATAAAAAAGATGAGTTCAAGGTCATTCAATTTAAGTTTTAAAAAACTTTACAATTTTAAGTCAATTTGATATAAAAACATGAGTTCAAGGTCATTCAATTTAAGTTTTAAAAAACTTTACAGTTATTCTTTACACTACAATACAGATTTTGTGGATGTTCCTTACTTTTTTGAATGTCTTATTCAATCCATTTCTGTTAATGAATAGTGCCCATAAGGGAGTGTGTGGATCTTATTTTGAAGGATCACACGCTTGTCGTCTCTGGCTGACAATGACTTCTTTTTTACTGTCAAACTGTACAAATTATGCTTAAAACTCCGGATGGTGTTGAAAGTTGCATTGTACTCAGCTCCTCTAAATAAACAATTATAGTAATGTTCGAATCTCATTTTCTTCATTATATAATTTTTTTTAATTCCTTTTGCCTTTTTAATGATTCCGGCTTCGTTTTCATCCGCCGTGTCATTTCCTGTTCTGCCTGTAAACATCCTTAAGGCGTACATCTTTGACATAAGGGCTACAATTTCTTCTAGGGGCACACTAGAAGTTTCATCTTTAAACTTTCCTAACACCTTTTTGTTTACGCAGTTGTCATAGGTTGGATGGTCAATGGGGTAGTCTGAGAAGTCAAAGGAATTCCTGTGAGGAAACACTCTGAGGTCTTCATACATGTCGAGTGTCTTGATCCAGTACACAATCCCATCAGTGTCAATGTAGCATATTCCAATTTTATCCCGTCCGTAATAGGAAACCATCTTGTTGTAATGGAAGTCATACATATGGGTCTTTGAAATGTCAAGTATACACATTCCTACATATAGAGGCCGATCCATGACAACATTGGTTTTGTTCATACACACTGCTACAAGATTTTCATTAATTACAATAGAAGTTTTGAAGTTAGGCTTTTGAACTAATTTTAACATTTTCTTCTCTTCAGAGACCAGTTTAAGATTCATGTGATTTCTTTTGTTTTCGAGACATTTCCCATAGACTGCGTTATTCATCAATTTATAAAATTCTTTATGAAAACTTGATGTGGCAGCTGCTCTCCTTGCAGTATTAGAATCAATATACTGTTTCAACCAAGGCTTTTGTGTAAATTGAAGGACCCGATTGATTCTAACAATTTTTAAGCCTAGTTCAATGGCTTGTTGTACAACCCAGTAATGTGCTATATAATTTGTTTTATTTTCAAGTGTTGTCATCAACTTGGGATGTTTGCCTCCTGGAGGAATCTCGGTCCTTGGTAAGAGAGGAAGATCATAATGGTGGTCGTGAAGATTTTGCGGATACTCAAAGTCAAAGTCCAAAATGTATCCAATATCATTGAATTTTGGGATGTTTACGATGTCTCCTAAGACAGTTGATTCTACCCAGCAAAAACCACCATAGGGCAATGGCATCGACATAGCATATCCGTAAAGGTTATTTGCGTCAAAGTAGCCTAGATATACAGATTCTTCTCTTGGATTATAATTTGGAAGATGTTTGTTATTGGCTTTGGCATAGCGTGTAACTGATTGTGTCAGCCCTCCTCGAACACCATCTTCAATCATAAGAACCATGTCAATGTCTGTCAAAAGTTGGAGTTCACATTTAGTCTCTTTCATCATTGCTTGCCAGGCTAATCCCGGAGATGTGAAATAATAAAAACAGTCAAGTCCATAAGCGTTTAAACATGAATTTCTAAACTCCTCCATTACATCACAAAGGAGAGTTACATCAAGTTTAACATAAAAATCATTGTAATCTCCGAGCGTAGACATGTTAAGTTCTGTCCATACCTTAACAGCATGATCATAATCCTCCGGATCTACCGGTGATTCATTGAGTTTGCTATAAAACATTTCTGGTGGAGGTAGTTCAGTCTCGTCGAATCGGGCAATGGAGTCTATGTAGTCGTAGGGAAATACTCCTTTCCTTAATACAAGCTCCAACTTATCTTCTGAAACAAGCTTCCTCGTTTCAATCAAGTCTCCTCTTTCTAAATTCTTTGAAAGTGTCATCAAACTGAAAGGCATGAACCTTAATGAATCTATGAACCTTAATTTTATATTTTTTACTTTCTTCGAAAAACTGATGAATTTTTCGGTTGTTTGTGCCAATACGTCAATTTGACCTTTGTCTCGACCGAGCTCTGGGATGATAAAGTGTGCGTCATAACCACTTAGGTTGTGTAATACAACGGGTACAAAATTAGGTAGCTTGAAGTTGATGTTGCAGGCGTTGCATGCAGCTCCTCGGTAAGCGCCTGTCAAATGATCATGGTCACGCACTTTGATGTTGTCTTCGGTAAACTCGTTTTTACACAAGTAACAAACGTTCTCCATTAGATGACAAAGTTCTTGAAGTGGGCTCAGAGTTTCCATTGGAACGATGTAACTATAAAGGGTTGATACGTTTTCAGCAATAATGTACAGGTCGTCAACAAAACGTTTTGCAGCTTCCTCTCCTCGGTAAAGTTTTGGAGATGTTGGAATACCATAGTGCTGAAGATGTTCTTCGGAAAGTGTCGATTTTACCAAAAGACAATAGCTGTTTGGTTCATGTCTTTGATATTTTCCACTGTCGGGTGCATCAGGATCTATATTTTCTACTGGTATCAACGAAGATTCAAAACAAAATCTGCGTAAATGACTATTGGTATTCGATATTGGTGATGTATATTCTTGAACTTCAGAACGGAACTTCCTCGGGGTAGGCAGGATAACCTTTACTGCCGCATGATCTCCACAAAGCTTAGAGTGTTCATCAGCAAACGATGACCTCCTCTAATAAAAGGGATATTTTTAAAACAGAACATCTTTTGCACACCGTTATATGATTATTGTTTTTGGTAAGCTGTTTGTGAATCAGTTTAGTAAATCTTTTATATACACATAATGTGAAACATCACCATCTGTTAGTAGCAATAAATCTGTATGATCTGCAAGTTCCCGAGTCACTACTTTCAAAGGGTAGACATTGTTTCTACTGTCGAGTCCAAAAACATTAATAGATACACCTGGATTGCGTTTTTCAAAACGTCCTATCTCAGCCAATGACACTGGGTAGTTTAGTCCATTAAAATTATACCTACAGATTAGTTCTTGATATCTTCTATTTGGTAGTTCCGGATGTTGGACACCTTCATTCACTAGATGTTTGCTAACATAGAATATCTGAAGCATTCATTGTCATTGTTTTGAACATTGATACATGACAAGTATTTTTTATCTTTGCTGGCAGTGGAATATAACTGCTGCCACGATCTCCGTATCCACGTTTATGAACGCGTAAATCCAGACTGTTAATGTTGAGCAAGGACCATCCAGATCTCGAGCTTCATGTTCCGTTATTTTGAGTACCAGTTCCTGCAAACATTCCTCAACAATTTCATCGATATTTGAGGTCACCATGATACTGCGGTTTCTAGAGAGAAACCCTCTGTTGGACAGTTCTCCTTCAACATTATTAAAAGTTGTATCTAATAGCAAACCAAATTTTATGAAATTCAATCGGTGGAGTTCATAATTTAGTTTTTCAACAAATGACATCTTTTACAATAGTCAGGAAATTTTGTAGATCGAGCGAATTTATATTGTTTATTCTATAATGTCGGACAACAGCTCTCTCAAAATGCTTCACTAAAACTTCAACTCCCAACGTAGAATCTTGACTCGGAGTTCTTGTAGTCGAAGGTGAGACGATTCATCAATAGGATCACCACATCTTCTCTTGGGGGTGCATATGCGATGACACTTGGCCTGTTCTGCTCCGTAGAATTTTCGGCAAGGAAGCGCACAAAATCCGGATGGTCATCACAGTCACACGGTGTATTTTCATAGCATTATGATAAATTTCACAATGCAATACATACAAATCTTCGTTAGAGAAATCTTCATTACAACGATGGCAGTAATACATCGTAGTTGAATTGCTGTTCCATGCGCTGTATGCAGTTCCAGAAGTAGGAATGAGAACCAATGCTTGAATTTTCTACTTATATATCAAATGCTTACCTCAGCACTAAATTCTATTGGTTCATTTTTTTGCTGACATCAGCACCTTTAATCTCATTGGCTCATCAAATTAACCTGTGAACATGAATGTATTTAAAATCATTATTGCACGAACCTTTCTAGCGACAACATCGTAATGGAGCAGCCTGTACCAGGTCCCTGAAATATCCTCTACTACACCACTTTTCAAATATTGCCTACGGGGAGGCAAGTCACCGGTGAAAATCAACCGTACAAGTTCATTCTGTAAACAAGCAGAACTAGTATAACATCAAGAGAAGTGATCGCTGCGTTGGAAAGATTAGTGGGAGCAGATTATTTATCCGATGAAGATGCCAACGCAGAGTAGTTACGCTCCATAAGGGTTTACTGTGTAAAACCTATACAAAACAGCCGTTTTCACGGCTACCAATTTTTCACTCGTTTGTAGCAGCAGCTTGTAGCAAATATAAAATTAAATAAAAATACAAAATAAGTTAGCTCTGCAAAGTCTTTAAACGATTGAGTGTAATGGTGGCCTTTAGAAAGGCCGTTTTGAAGTAGACTAAAAGTCTAACTATCGCTTAAGTATGCGACACCATCATCATCCTCCTCATCGCTGCAACCATCAAATAGTCTCCGTCTGGCATCAGGAGCATCAGGTAGAACAGGGGTCGTGTCTCCCTCGCCATCTTCGATCGGAAGGAAATATTCAATGCTGTCGGCTTCGGACTCTGTGACATGGTAGGCAACGGTCAAATCAATGAATTCATCAATGTCCGATGCGAAAGATGATGTTTCAGCTTCATCGAAGTTGCTGAAAACTTCCATGTCAACATGAGGATCTTCTGGCATAGCAATTACTTCCTCAACGACCGCAGCAAACTCTTCATCTAGTACATCTTCCATCGTGTCTTGTAGTCGCTTCCAGGTGGGAGGCATGTCAAGTGGTGCCATGGTGAGTAGGATGAGAATGACAATGGACCACAACATGCGCTTAAGTGCGACCCAACGTACCGTACAGAATATACTGGTAGCTTCTTAAATCGCATACCATTTTATTTTGCTGACCTACTAAAATAACTAATATTTGGTTTGAGCAAATATCTCTCATTAAAACAATTCATTGGGAAACAGAACACAGAAACTGTTAAAAATAGAAGTTATGAATGTTAGTTTGTTTTGAGTTCGTTAAATCTTTTAATTTAATATCATAATATACTTTGTTGCTCAAAGACTAAAAGAGGCTGCACTGATAATGTCAAAACGAGAATGGTTGTTATAGTGTCCAAAAGACAAATATAAAATTAAATAAAAATACAATATAAGTTAGCTCAGCAAAGTCTTTAAACGATTGAGTGTAATGGTGGCCTTGAGAAAGGCCGTTTGTGTCCGCCCTCAGATGTTGTGTGAGGTGGTGCCGTCGGTCCGCAGACTGTGCTCTTACGGGCATCTGATGATGACGATGACCCGGCCGCTGATCTTAAGTAGACGCCGAAGGTCCTTCAGCACCGCGGACTTTAGAGGCATGTCATCCTCAAGAGGAGTTGGCGGGACCCACACCCCAGGTTCCAGCAGCTGGAGCCGGACTGTCTTCCCGCGGGGGTCTGCCGCGATGCTGTCGAGGTCCTTGGCGACCAGAGCGATGTCCGATCGGTCCCGGACTTCTCTCCTCGATTTGGCGCGCTGGCTCCATGGCCATTGGGCGATGTAGTGGCTCCTCGCCGTCTGATAGTGAACGATCTCGTAGACCATTTTCATATCATGCAATTTCATTCCAATGGTACGCTTAAGTGCGACCCAACGTACCGTACAGAATACACTGGTAGCTTCTTAAATCACATAAGCTATGCTGATTCATCATTTTACTTTGCTGACATACTCAGATAACTAATATTTGGTTTGGGCAAATATTTTTTAATAAAATAATTCATTGGGAAACAAAACACAGAAACTTATTTTATAACTTCCTTAAAAAAGAAGTTATAAATGTGAGTTTGTTTGGGAGCTCGATAAATCGTTTAATTTAATATTATAATGTGGTCAACACACTCGAGACTTCCCCGCTATGAGCGGACCGGAATGCATCAAACGCTTGGCCCAGTGGAATTAGCCTCTACACCGGCAACAATAATGACTGTATCCCGTGTGTTGTGCAAGATGCACACGGCAGCTGCATCACTCGACGGATAGCCTTGCCCGCCGACAACAGTATTGAGTCCTACCCGGCGAGATTTCTCGAACCGTCTTCCGTACGGTACGTAGTCAGGGGAACAATATCAAGTTGTTTTGACCGCGACGTTTAAAATCTTTCCGCCAACAGAATCGTGACTTCCCCGCTACGTGTGGACGGGACTGCACCACACACCTGGCCTAGCCTTGTCCCCCGTCAACAGTTTTAAGTCCGGCCCGGCGAAATTTGTCAAGCCTTATACCGTACAGTACAGTCAGTGGAATAATATAAAGTTATTTTCGCCGGATCAGTGGCGTCTTTCAGTGCGGTCAGTACAAAAACAACAGTTCGGGAACGATTAAGATAATTTCGTTAGTAATTCGTTAAACAATTTATTTTAATCTGTGACATTCTTTAATTTTCACCGTTAAACGTATGACAGTTAATCTTTTGTTAGGTTTGATTATTCTATTTAAAGTTTGTTCTATGGAAACAAATATGCTTTTGCAAACTTTAATTACGTTTTTATTTCATTGTAATATAATAATAATAATAATAATAATAAATCTTGCAATCAAAACACTTTAGTTTAATAAACTAAATACAACTGAATTTTAGCTGTAAAAATTAGACCAAACATTTTTAAACATTGCGGTAAAACTCCGGCATCTGGCTCCCTTAACATTTGGTGAAAAGAAATTAAACATCGCCGTCAAACTACTTTATTTTTCCCCCTTAACAATGGCCGAATATCCTCAATAACGTTTGGCAGAAAACGTTTAAATGTCGCGGTGTATCGATGCGCGGCGACGGCGTGTCGTTGCCTTGTCAGGCCCGCCTGGCCGCCCGCCGCGCCGCGGTGTTGGCATGTCAGCTGATGTAGCGTGCCCTCGTCGGCACTTCCCATGGAGCGAGCCGCGAGCCTGCGGCGGCCCCTTTCACGCTAGCAGTACACTCTCGCCGAGACAGGACGAGAGCGGGCGAGGGCAAGAGTGTACACGGTGCGCTCGGCATGTCTCGCTCGGTCTGGGAGCGGTTTTTGAATCAGCTGGAATATTTTTTAGGTCCTAGGACTGAAAAGGCTACTGTTTGGTTAGTAGGTATATTATTATTATTCATTTATTGATTTTGAGGTGCAGAAGTTTGAAGTTCAAACGTTATGAGGAACAGTGTTTGTAAATAACATAAATGTAAACACTGCATATAAATTACATTGTAAATATAACCTCAAAAATACAACTTCAGTTAACTTAGTTAGTACTGTAAGATAAAAAGTCTAATTCTTCATTAACGATAGATAACGTTGTTTATCACTCAGACCAAAAGTGTCTTATTTATGCTTAATCGTTTTAAAACACGATTACGCGCCAACAAAAGTGGGTCTTTTTGGTGTGCAATCGTGTATCAAAAAACGGGCCGCAGCCGAGTTTTTAAAAACGATTATGCATAAAAAAAGACACTTTTGCTCCGAGTGATGAACACCGTTTTTTTATCATAATGCGAAATTAGACTTTTGATCGTTAAAAATATTAACTATAAAACTGTATTTTCGAGGTTATATTTACAAAGTAAGTAATATGCAGTGTTTACATTTCTGTTATTTACAAACAATGCTTTTCATAACGTTTGAATTTCAAAATTCTACTCATCAACAGTAATAAATCAATAATAATATACTTAGCAAACAGCTGACTTTTCAATCCTAGGACTCAAAAAATTCTCCAGGTGATTTTTCAGTCCTAGGACAAAAAAGAATCGGTTTTGGTACTATTGAGAGAGCAAAAAACCGGCTGATTTCGTGCAGAATGATAAAAAGCATTTTTTGGACATGTGTTTATTTAATTTTTTTAATTCTGTACAAGCAAGTAATCATATCCCAAAGTTATGGAACATTTTTTATGGTGTGTCATCCTGAATAATATATAAATAAAAATACCAAATATGTGTATAATTTAAGATGTCTTCAATTTTAAAATAAGTTATGTTATCGTGTGATGACGTATGTGTGACGTCACTTATACGTCATCGGACGACAGTGATATGTAGAAACATCATTTCTCTATATATATATATATATATTTTATCGTGTAAAGAAAGAAGTATATTCACTGAAAGTTGAAGGCTTGAAAAAAACTGTATAAAATATCTTTAAATGTTACATATATACACGAAAGATACGTCTATCAGAATGAATTGAAGTAATTTTAATTATCAATTGGAAAGTTATAGAGATGTTAAATATGATTTTCTCAATACCAAATTTGTTAAAGTTTACCAATTACTCACGGAGTTAAAAATAGTAATATGTGTAGAAAGAAAATGGTGGCTAGCGGATTATCAAAGTATTTTTTAGAACATGTGGTTATACGATTTATTCCTTGTCACTGTCAAAGAATTATATTTTACTGGTCTAATAATTCCCGCCATTAGTGAACAAAACTTGACCGAAAAGTGTTAAACATCGCTTTCAAGCAACTTTATTCCCCCCTGGTACAACCTCTCTTACTCGACAATGTTTGGCGGAAAAAATTGAAAGATCTCGGTCAAACCATTTTATTTTACTGGCCTAACTGTTCCCGGCATCACTGAACAAAAGTTGGCGGAAACGTTATAAATACCGCCGTCAAGGAGCTTGAATTTATTCGCCTAATAACAAGCGCGTCTACTAGACAACGTTTGGCGGAAAAATTTAAAACATCTCGGTCAAAACATTTGAGTTGCTTCCGCTGTCTGCGTACCGTACAGAATACGCTTAGAAATTCCACCGGACAAGTTTCAGCGCTGTTGCCGGGAGGTTGCCGGGAGCTGATGTGTGTCCCCGCGCGTAATTAAATGTAGACGGCGGCGAGACATCTCCGCTCCGTCAACAGATTGTTGCATACCCGTGCACAGGTAGAGGGGACGTCTCGAGTTGTTAACGCCGGCGGTAAGCCCTCCGCTGGGTCAGCCGATTGTCGCATTGCCCTGCACACCTAGAGGGGACGACTGGAGTATGTTTCATGACTGTGGGATATGATTACTTACTTGTACAAAAAAATGATTAAATAATTTTCTAACGATATTGTTACGTGAAATCGCGAGTTAAATTATAATGTTTAGTTAAGTTAATTTATTTTCGTCTAAAAGTCTAGTTTTGTACTACGGGCTTCATCCTTGTGTCTGTTATATATTTTGGGCTGTAATTATAATGTTTCTTTGACTATAATCGAGCAAACTATTTATATTATGTTTTCCGTTACTTAAAATATTGTTATTATTCTTGCTTTATCTCAGTAAATAATTATGTTTGTCTAATGTATGGAATTTATAAAAAGTGGGTTTTCCTTCAATAAATAAGTGTTTTCTTTACGATAGGGACTCAGCAGAGCAAAATGAAATGTTTAAACAACGTGAATATTTAGGTCAGTACATTAAAATGGTATGACAGTGACGACTTCAAACGATTAAACTATTTTCTAACGT
Source organism: Neoaliturus tenellus (assembly GCA_030545055.2). Taxonomy (NCBI): domain Eukaryota; kingdom Metazoa; phylum Arthropoda; class Insecta; order Hemiptera; family Cicadellidae; genus Neoaliturus; species Neoaliturus tenellus. The sequence goes on from CM061533.1 coordinate 110,581,858, forward strand.
TATTATTATTAAATGAAGTTGCGAGTCAAATTATAATGTTTTGTTAAGTTTATTAATTCTAACACAAGACAATATTACAGCTCGGTTGGATTTTTCTGAGGCATAACCACCATCTTTAGCCGAGTAGGTTTCCTCCGAAAAACGACTGGAGTTTTCTGTAATGCCGACATCATCGGGATCTTGACTTGAGTCGAGTACAATCTCGCTGCATGGCCCCGTGGTGAAGTCATTAACTGTAGCTCGCTTCTGATTGGCCCGGCCGCTGAGCCAATGAGAGACATCCGTTCCTCGCTGAGTCGGGATAAAACCGGGACCTGCTCGGGCCACTGTATCACTCTGCATCGAGCCGTCACGGGACCAGCCAAGAAGCAACTCCGACCTCTCCCCGCAAGCTACCGGGACTCGGCGGATACCATCGGAGACACCGGGCATTCGGCGATGTCTTGGGAGAAGCGCAAGCCCTGCGTGGTACACCGCCTCGGAGTCTACGCCAAGCGTGATACCCTTGAGGTCACCTCGCTTACGCCGCTCGATGTCTACGAGGGTCGCCGACGAGTCACTGGGGCATGCGCCGCCTACGTCCCGAGGAATGTCGCCGTGCCTGGGTCAGACTACTCCGGACTTATGCGAGGAGACTCGGACTCGCTGTGAGAAGATCCTTGGGCGTCTGGATCAGTTTGATCACGGGACCGTTAGGTCCCTTCCCTCGTTTGCACTTAGTCGGCGACTTCCTTCTTTACTGTCTTTTCTTTGCATGGCTTTGCGTGGGTTCTTTCTTATTTTTTTTGGCAAACTAACACTCTAGTGTACTTAAACTATGTCCCTTACCTATTTCCTATCACACCCCCCACAAAACATACCCGGGTGGTTCGCGCAGAGCGTTTTCTGCGGTCCCCCACACCTTGGTTCACTCGGTCGGTTGGCCTGCCCAGCTACGAGGAACTGCCCCCTAAACTTGGTTGGTTGGCAGGCTTGTCCGCTACAGCCAAGTTCCTTTTTTTTCTACATTCAATTTGACCTTGAACCTGTTTGAACCTGCTCAGGCGTAAAAATATTTGTTAAAACCCGAATAAACAATATAATTATAGCCCAATATATTAGGGTTACACGAATGAAGCCCGCAGTTCAAAAAATTAAGATTTAGACGAAACGGCCTTTCTAAAGGCCACGGAAATAAACGTTTAAAAATTAATAATATTGTTTAAAAAGTGTGAAACTAAGGTGTATGATAGAATAAAGAGACCGGTGTGTAATAATTATTACATATTCCCGCCAAATATAATCGTGGTCGAGTGTTAGTTGTGTAAAAGTATAAGGGGAATAAAATCCGTAGTTTTGACCGGGAATTTAAGAAGTTTTCTGTCAGTTATCTGAAGCAAAACTCCGGTTGTATAAATCGGATAAAAATTAATGGATTTTACCGGGTGAATAGAAATACTCTTAAATATATATTTTTTTAAGAACATACAGTAATCTTTATGTGCCGGCCTTTGTAAGTAAATAAATTTGGTATCTAGCATTGCAATGCAAAGAGCGTGATCGGCCCGACAGCCGGGGTAACGTTTGGTCATAAACACAAATTAACAGGAAAATCAAGACTCTCTGGGCTCCGCTAAAAGTTCAACAGCGTATTAGTAACGTCACACCACCACGTCACACCCGTGACGTCACCGTATGACGTCATCACACGTCACACCCATGACGTCACAACCCTGACGTCACAACTGTGACGTCACACCCCTCACCTCACACACACACTCCACCTCCTCACCGTATGACGTCACACATACGTCATCACACGTCACTATTACGTAACCACTGATTAAAAACCGCTGAATTTGCGTTTGTCCTGAATCTCTTAAAATGCCTCTACTTCTGTACCTAGA
>CM061533.1:110583843-110604352 GCA_030545055.2 Neoaliturus tenellus
GATTTTAAAATTTCCTGAAGTACATCCATTATCAACAGAAGAACTTGTTGCTATGGCTAAGGCGGAGAGAGAGAAAAAGTCTGAAGAAAACAAAGAGAAACAAACTTCCTAAATTTTAATAATCCTTACACTTGTAAGGTATAATTTTTTAAAACTCCATTTGGATGACCTTGAAATTACCCCCACCACTTTTCACAGTACATAAAACTCACTATTCAACACTATACACTCTTATTCTTTCACTGGACTCCGCAGCGTCAACATGGAAGAGCAAAAATACAAGTACAAACCTCGTTACTGTTGTGAACAACAGTGTACAGATTTAGGACCAATGATGGTGGATGGGTTAGCTTGTACTAAATGTGAATTCTTCGGATCTTGTTATTGCAAATGCAAAACAAAACAACTACCACCACCGGAATTGCGAACTTTCAAATTTTACAAATCAAGATATTTTCATACATGTTGTCCTCAAAGATGTTTCAAATTTCACCCTCTAGATCTTGCTCATTGTCAACGCACCAATTCTCATCAAGATGATTTTTGTACACATATGATAAAAAGATGTAAATACAGATCAGATTGGTATTCCGATCCTGTAGAACCATCAAATGTGTAATTTCAGTTTTACACTCTTTTTTAAAACTTCATTTGGATGACCTTGAGATTTCCCCCACCACTAGTTCTAATTTTTATATAATATTAAATCATTCCACTTCCAACACTCTAACTAACAACATGGAAAACAAATTTATCAAGTTTGAACATATAATAACTGACAGGGAAGAGATGGAAGAATTGTTTCAAAACTTACTTTCTATCATTGACGAATATCCTATAAGATGGTTCAGAATTGTAGTTCAATATTTAAATCCTGGTGAATTGTTTTCTTCATCGAGTGAAGAGGATGAAACAACTACTTCGGTTCAAATAATTGAATTAAAAGACGAAGAAGAAGAAGAACTAAACATTTTATTCAATCATAAGCTCAAGGTTCCCCATATAAAAGCCCCCTCCCTAGACAGCCCCCCTCCCTAGACGCCTGCTCAAGGTCACCATTATATAAGCCCCCTCCCTATGCGCCGATCCTCATTCCATCACCGACTTTCCAACAATGAACAACTCTCCATTGGCCCGAATGAATTCTAGTTTTGAAATAAACTCTAAAGAAGAGTTACAAGACATTTTTAATATTTTACAAGAACTTGTAGATAGTTTTACAACCATCAAAATGAATTTGGAAATAACATACGATTGTCCTATTTGTGATAAGGTTGAAAGTTTAGACGAAGACAGTTTACTAAATCTAACTCCTGCACCATCTGACACTACTGATGGTAATAATGAAGAGCAACGTCTTTCCCCCACCACTTCTTTGTAATTCATCCTTCCCCCCACCACTTCTTTATTTAACTAACATTTCTTCCTTTCACTTCTTATTCCGTCTTCGACTTCTGAACTATCAACATCACTAAAATTTCAAACACTAACACAATCATGATGGATATGATGGATGAAGTTCCCTTCGTAACTAGAATGGAAGAGGATAAATTGAAATTGGAAATTAAACGATTGGAAATGGAACGGGAAAACCAACTTGAAATGTTACATTTGTTCAAGCTTTTCAAATACATCATCTGGGGACTCTGCATTTACCTTCTCATCGTCGTCGGTGTTTGCATTTACAACTCTGTAATTCATCACAAAAGTTCAACTTGTTTAAACTCTGCTGTTGCACATTAATTGTATATTCACTAATAAAATTCAAAAGTTACTTCAACCTATCCTACTATCACCAACTAGTTCAACTTAGAACTATTTCTGGTGGTAGTTGGGTAGGCTTTTTTAAAACTTACTCTGGATGACCTTGACATACTTTCCAGATCCTATTTATAAATTTGAATTTCAGTTTTAAACTAACTTTTAGTTTTGTTCAACTATTAAGAGTTTTGTTAACACCGTCAAATTTCAGTTTTCAACTAACTTTTAATTTATGTATACTTTTAGTTCAACCCTAGTTACTTTATTCGCAAATTCAGTTCAACCGACCGCCAACGCTATTGCCATCTCCACCCCAATATTTTAAAATTTCTGCCCCCAACACCTGCCCGAACATCTGTTCGGTTTTAAAAATATAAAAGAAAGGTAAAGGAGTGGGGGTGGCGCATGCTCACCAATGCAAAACTAAGGTTTGAGGTTAGAATTATCCATGGCGGCCGCCATGTCTAGTTCAGTTTCACCACATAGAGTCGGCGACCGGTTATTGGTCTAAAGGAGTGGGGGAAAGGGTGGTGGGGGGAAGGTTGCCATTTTATAAGCCCTCTCCCTAGACAGCGCTTCTCATTCTATCGCCAACTTTCAAACGATAAACACCTCTCCCATGGCACGGATGAATTATCCCGCTATCACCAACTACTTCAACTTAAAACTATTTCTGGTGATAGTTGGATAGGATTTTTTAAAAACTTACTCTGGATGACCTTGACATATTTTCCACATCTCAGTTATAAGTTTGAATTTCAATTTTGAAACTAACTCTTAATTTTTCTTCAACTGTTGTAGTTTTGTTAACACCGACGAATTTCAATTTTGAACTAACTTTTAATTTATGCGTACTTTTAGTTCAACCCCACTTTATGCGCAAATTCACTTCACCCTAACGCCAACACTATCGCCATCTCCACCCCAACCTATATGGCATAAAATATAACTACAGCATCTCATATATACCCTCCATCCCCCACCGGAAGCTATGTGACATGGCAGCTGGCGCCAGCTGCCGCGGCACGTGGCTCGGTGGGCACGTGGTCGGTTTTAAAAGTGGCCAAAAACCACTACTCTCCTTATCTTTGTGCTTGTAGGTAAAAGCGATGTCATCTGCGAAGGCTTTTACACTTCCCAAAAATGGTTGTGTTAAAAGATCATTGATAAAAATTAAAAATAAATTTGCAGATAAAACTGTTCCTTGGGGGGCTCCTCTTTTAATTTTCTCTGGGCTACTATAAACATTTCTAATTTTAACAATCTGCTCTCTCCCTGTCAAATAAGTTTTGAACCATTTAAGTGCGTTCCCTCGTATCCCATACCTCTCCATTTTCTCCAATAGTATATTATGATCTACCATATCAAACGCTTTTCTAAAGTCTATGAATAAGGACGTAGCTTTACTATTCATGTTCAGAGATTCATATAAATTTTCAACGAAATCAGAGAGTGCACTTTCCGTAGATTTGCCTTTGGTGAAACCATATTGATTGGGGCTAATAACGGCATTAATTTTAAAATAATCTATGATTCGGGTTTTCATTAGTTTCTCTAGTACCTTTGCTAAAGCTGGCAATAAGCTTATCGGTCTCAGATCGTCAATTTTTTCAGAATTTGGTTTTTTTGGAGAGGAACAACTAAACTTTTTTTAAAACGATCCGGAAAAATTCCTGTTTCGAAACTTAGATTATAAATATGTTCTAGAACATCAGATATTACCTCTGCAATATTTTTAATTAAAGCTACTGATAAATTATCTATTCCATTGGACTTTTTGTTCTTTAAACCATTTATAGTCTTTATAATTTCATTCTTACATACTGGTAAAATAAAAAAAGATCTGTTCAAACTTTGATTATTAAACATTATTGTCGTTGGTTCAGAAGAGGAAATTTGCTCAATATTTACAAAGTGGTTGTTTATCTCATTACACATATCCTGTGTGTTATCTACTTCCCTGCCGTTATCAAGTATCACTTTACTTAATGTGCTCTTATCTTTATTTCCAGTGAGCTCGTTAATAAGCTTCCACTGTCCAGACGCATCACCATTATATTCTTTAAATTTATTTTTGTAATAATTGTTTTTAGCTTTATCCATTTCTAATTTCAGTGTTACATTGTACCTCCTAAAATACCCTTGTAGGTTTCTATCATACGGATTCCTTTTTGTATTTTTGTACAATTTATTTCTAATGACTAATCTATTCAATATAGTGCTTGTTATCCATGGGCTTTTCTGTTTAGCTTTTTTAAGTTTCAGATCTACTTCCTTACTCAAAGAATTGTTCTCTATTGTTCTATTTAAAATACCATAAAATATATCTAGGCAAATATTTACATCCGTGCATTCATAAACATCACTCCACTCCACTTTGCTTAGATCGGTGGCAATTTGCTGGTAATCTATATAATTAATGGTTTTACTTCCGGTTCCTGTTTCATTATCCATAATTTCTTTCTCTAAATTAAATTTAAGTCCTATTAAGAAGTGATCTGACAATCCCACGTCATATAATGCTGCTGAAACAGAACCAATATTTTTGTATCGCAAAAAAACGTGATCAATGCAAGATTTTGAGTTGTGCCCGACTCTTGTTGTTTGATTAATTATCGGAATAAAACTGAAAGCACACATGAGGTCGAGATATTTTTCACACTCAGGCGAGGATTTGTTAATGTTCAAATTACTGTCACCGATAAAAAATGCATAATGTTTTATATTAACCAGTAGATTTTCTAAATCTAATAAATAACTCTTATCATTATACTCTTGGAGTCGGTAAATAGCTATAAGATTAAAGTATAAATTAAAATATTTTACTTCCAACACTAAACAATCCGCTGTTTTCATTACATACTCGCATATTTTGACATTAATACTTGAATTAACATAAACCAAAACTCCTCCTGCTGCATAATCATCATTACACCTACTATAAATATTGTATCCTGGTAATTTATAAAAACTTACTTCCTCTGTATTAATCCAAACTTCACTTAAAATAATGATTTGAATTTTGTCCCTAACTGAATTAATTAAGGCTTCCAATAAACTGAATTTGTTTCTTATACTTCTAACATTTGCATATAAAATACTTAAACTACTATTTACATCCTGAAAAAAGTTACAGTCAAAGTCACAATGAGTTGGCCAATTGGTTTCCTTACTTGGTCCTAACATGCATCATGAAAGTAATACACTACATTGGCAATAAATTCTTTACTTTATTTATTACTTCTACAATACTTATACCGTATCTCAAAATGTAATAGAAACTTGTTTACCTTTCTGTTTTCCATTAATCCAGCTTGGCCAAATCATCGAGACTATCAATCCTGACACATTTTGCCCCATCTGTTTTCCTTACAAACACTTTCCCCTCCCTGCACCACACGTACTTCCAGTCTACTGCCTTACACTTATCCTTGGCTCTCGCAAGAAGTATCTTCGTCTCGGGGGTCAGGTGCTCGCCGATGAAGACTCGTCGTTTGGGGAAGCTCCGGTTGACTGCGTCCGCTGTGAGGTCCCTCCGCTCCTTGGCCTTTGACAGCCACTGGTCTCGGGTCATCCTGGTGCTGAACTGGACGATCATAGGGGGTGTCCTGCCGGCCTGGAACGATGGTACCCGATGAGCTGCTGCAACCTCCTCTCTGCGCAGGGTGACTCCGATAGCTTTGCCAACGTCTTCAATTACAGCGATGACATCCTCGTTGTTGGATAGTGGAATGCCAGATATCTCTATATTATTTTTTCTAGAGTATTGTTCAATGTTTTTCATCCTTACTTGTAGAACCTTAATCTCCTCCTTAAGCTCTGAATTCCTTTGCTTTAAAACTTCTACCCCCTGCTTCATTTCCCTATAGTTCTTGTTAGACTCTTCCAGAAGCTTATTCGTTTCATCGAGTTTATCTGAGAAGAATGAGAGAGATGTCTTAAACTCACTAAACTCTTTATTATAATTTTTTATTTCTTTAAAAACCTCTGTTTTGAAGGTTTCCATCATGTTGATGAGAAACTCCTGTGTTAATGTTGTACCCTGGGATGATTTACTATTACTCTCAGCAGACATACCTCTAGTTTTGTCCTTCTTGCATTTACTACAAAGATAGTCCTTCTTTGAAGCCCTAGGCACTGAGTCTATGGGGATGCATTCGATATGGAAGTTTGAACCACAGGATCCTACACATTTCACTGTATCCGAACCCACAATGCACGTTTCGCCACAAATACCACAGTTACCAGCCATAATTAAAAAATTATGACAACTTTATAGCCGAAATACGTAAAACAGACACGTTCAGAACTGAATCGGAACACACGTGGTCGCGCGACCTTGACTGATAGGAGCGCACACGCCGCAGGTCCGACTGGCTCAAGCGACTGATAGCGGGTGGTTCCATGATATTTTAGCGTCAATAGTTACACCAAGGAATTTCGTGTTGGCTTTAACCTCCACTTCAAGAATGTTTCTATTACGTCCTGTTTATTATAACATTTCAGCTACTTTGTTTTGCTTTTGTTCACCACTAGGTCGTTGTTATGACAGAATTTATAAGCCATATTAAGTGCAACAAATGAGTCCACAGCTACGTCTTCTAGGGTTTTGGCTGGAAGTAGCAGAGTTGTGTCGTCGGCATACATCAGAGGTGAGCAGTAGGCTTCCGGGTGTTGAAGCAGGTCACTAGATAGGAGGATGAAAAGCACTGGTTATAGAACAGATCGTTATGGCACTCCTCTGCTTACTGGCAATGGTTTTGTAGTTGTACACTCTAGGTGGTACATTTAAAGCTGTGCTTAATTTATCCTATTTGTTGTCGTCCCTCTAAATAGTTTTTGAACCAAGAGTTTTCCTGTCATATTATACCAATTTTTTCGACTTTATGGGAAATCAAGTTATGACCTAGAGAATAAAATGCTTTACTGAAATCAAGCATTGTAGTTGTAGCAAAGTTCTTTTTTTCTAAGTTGTCCATTGCAAATTCAAGCTCAATGATTTCTGTGGTTGATGATTTTCCTTTAGTGAAGCCATGTTGTTTCTCAGTGAGGTTGTTTTGTTGCTTGCAGTGGTTTATCAGACTTTTAAGTATCACTTTTTCGATTACTTTTGAACATGTTGGGACTTGTTATATGGGCCTGTAATTTTTATTTCAGATTTGGATCTGTTTTTTATGTTTAGGATAGACTTTTTATATATTTGATCGGGAAATACCCTTGCACTAATGATAGGTTTGTAATTTAGACAAGAGCTTTCATTAAAGCACCACTGCCGTGTTTTGATGTTTTTGCTGATATTTCATCCATACCTGGTGATGTTTTAGGCTTCAAGCTGTTTATTATATTCCTGATGTCATTTTCACCAATAAGCTGTACGTAACAGAGGTCAATGGTTGTGTAGGACAAAGCTTATGATTTTTCAGTCCTTGGGGGTTTTAACGTAAAGTTTGTTTGCACTATGTTTGTAAAAAAAAAACTCGTTGAAAAAGTTAGTGATTTTATGAGGATCATCGTTTGTGTTTCTATGTATTATGAAAGCTGGAAGTGAATTTACTGATGTTTCGTTGCTTTTGTCATTGTTTATGACTTGCCAGTCAGTTTTGCATTTATTTTCATCTCTTTGGATGTAATCCTCTGACTCTTTGCCCATCAGCATTTTAAGCAGTAGGTCATATTCTCTTTTCAAGTGTACCATGGCGCTTTAATCCTTTTTATCACCAGTCTTGTCGTATGCTTCAATGTGTGCTAGAAATTCAGATTTAAAATCCAAGGCTCTTCTATCTGCAACATTCTTGTATTTTAGGTGTTTGTCCCTTGTATTTGTAAAAAGAACCCCTCCACCAACTATCAAAATAACGCTACGTGTAATACGTTGATTATTAATACTGAATGGAAGAAAAATATTAGCATGTAATACACAGTGTACATGTTGTGTATTAAGCACAACTTTTTGGAACTGTTTATTGATTAGTTCTTAAACTAACTATTAATAATCATTTGTATCAACTTAGAGGTCTAATCCATACATTATGATATAAATTCAAGTGACTGTCAAAGTTTAACTGTAATAGATTCCTCCTTACTCACTATTAGAATTTAATTGATAAAACACAATCTAAAAATAGGAAAATTGTTTTGATTATATTCTTAAAGAATATTGACAAAGTTTGATTACTATAAAAATTTGTTAGGCAGACATTTATTTGCTATAAAAAGTGACAAGGACATGAAATAAAAACTGTAATATTGATTTGTAAAACAGATTTTTATGAGAGAAAAAGAGTAGGAAGTCTTATTTGATATTGTATCTCCTTGTCATACGGAATTTCAATAACACTTTTATTATTCTTCGTGAGGTTCAAATGTGCTGGATCCATTATTCACATACGTTTCCCTGGAAGCCATAACGTTGAACCAACGAAGTGTAACAAGTGATGCTTGAGAAAGTAGCACTTAGCCTCTCGGCCTGTGAGAGGTAGAATGTGGAAAACGTGGAATGGAAAGAATGCGCCCAGACCCGCCAAATGACCTAAAACACTTGACTTTTTCTAAACACTACTTCTTTTTTATGCCATGTTAACCGTCCTCTATTTTCTTTAGGTTAATAGTAAAGCATATGGAATAACGTACATTATTGCATTGCTTGTTGTTTTATGCCTCGTTTTTTTTTTTTGTAGTTTGGTAATACTATAGTACAGCCAAAGTAAAATTCAAGCATCATCAATAACATTTTACTGGTAAGAAAACTTTTCAGTTCTTAGTTGTTAAATTTCATGATTAAGTATCAGTTACTATAGTTATATTGGAGGGGTAGTAAGATCTTTTCTAAGCTACCGTCTTGAATCTTTTACAACATCTGATAAATTTATTTGTATATAGAAATACTAGCTATTGTGTCGACTCTCAGTGTATATTTTTTGTTGTTAAAAACTCCCTTAATTAGTTCAGAAACAGTTTATAGCCATTTTTCAATCAAAGTTGAAAAGTGTAGTTAAAGAATCAGTAAAAATTACCAATACAGGTTTTACCTTGCTTACCCTCTGCTATTAAATGTATTTTATTATTAATCAATCCATTAACTCATTACCAAAACAACTATTTTTCATATCATTTTTATGAATATAAGCATTATTTTAAAACTATATTGATGTTAACGGTTGTATACAATTAAAAAATTCTATTTAGTTTGTTTTGTTTAGTAAGCAAATCAAAATTTTTATATGTCAAAGGATAGTTAAAATTTTTACTGAGAAAACCAATAATCTCTCTTATGTAACTCATAGCACGACGCCCTTTTTGGTTCGAAATACGGTCATTGTATGACAAGCATATCAACGAAGAATAAGGTTGGGTCAAGTCTAGAAAATATTTTATAGTTCTTAAACTATTTGTATGAAACCAATAACCAAAACTATACATAACTTCAAAGAGGTTGAAATTTTCTAAAGAGATTATTGATCCTGACCATTAGAAAGCATTGTCTGTTTCGTTTTCTTAGCAATTTTCCGTATAAATGGACACAAAAGGTTCATAGTAATTCCATTTTAAATTATAGTATGGTTATTAAGCAAAGTGTGATGATATGCTATTCAATACTTGATTGTCCATTTCAGTTATGGATTATGAAATCGCTCTCCCATAGTGCACACTTTTACCATCCTATTAAAGTGCATTTATCAACCTTTTATCACACCTATTATTCTAACTCCTGATAAAGCATCCTCCCTAGGGCGAATAGTGGGAATAATAACTTTTTGATTTATGTATTCCTTTTGTTTCAACCCAAATGGTTAACAAAACCGGGTTGAAAACAAATACAAACATACTTTTATATTAATAACATGTATATGGAATACTCTTTCTCAGTACCACCAATAATCTCCCCCCCCCCACCTGTGCCACAGATCGTGTCGCTGCATTGACTGGCGGCGGACACCCACTGCCACAAAGAGTGCGGTGTTGGCGGATGCCAGTGCATGGCAAACCTGCTGCCTCTCAGTCACTAACCCCCCCCCCCCAATTCAGCCTCTAAGCAAATAATTGAAAATGAAGTGCATAAGTGAGCTTCAACTTATGCATACCATGTGCATATCTATTGTATGTTATCTACAGTGTCTGAGTCCAGTGCCACAGATCGTGTCGCTGCACCAAATGGCGGTGGACCCCCGCGCCGGTGGCTGCCAGTTCGTGATAAACATGCTGCTTTTCAGTAAAAAAAACCCCCCACTACAGTGCAACAGATCGTGTAGCTGAACCGACTGGTGGCGGAAACTCACTGCCACACAGAGTGCGGCACCGGTAGCTGAAAGTGCGTGACAAACCTGCTACCTCAAAGTCACTAACCCCCCACTACTGTGCCACAGATCGTGTCGCTGCACCGACTGGCGGCGGACACCCACTGCCACACAGAGTGTGGGGCCGGCGGATGCCAGTGCGTGACCAACCTGCTACCCCTAAGTCACTAACCCCCCACTACTGTGCCACAGATCGTGTCGCTGCACCGACTGGCGGCGGACAACCACTGCCACACAGAGTGTGGGGCCGGCGGATGCCAGTGCGTGACCAACCTGCTACCCCTAAGTCACTAACCCCCCACTACTGTGCCACAGATCGTGTCGCTGCACCGACTGGCGGCGGACACCCACTGCCACACAGAGTGTGGGGCCGGCGGATGCCAGTGCGTGACCAACCTGCTGCCCCTCAGTCACATGGATCATCTGCAGATCGTCACCGATCAGGGACTGGTGCTGTGCTGCATATGCGGACCCTTCCAGGTCAGACACCAGTAAACATATATTTACAGTTATTCGAAATAGTATAACGTGAGATTTTAATAATATAAAATGAATTATGAGACACTGATACAGCGTGATTCCAACATTAGCTATTCCTCTTATATCCAAAGTTTATAGTAAAATTATTCAAACTAAGCCAAATCTGTGAAAGTAAAAAAATTTTTTTATGTTGTTTTTATGTCCTCAAAAAGAAAAGAATTAAGGATCGGAAGTTGTGATTATTAACATATAATGTCAAAGCTTATTTGTTGTAAGGAATTTTAAAAATTTACAGGAGAGTTCAATAGGAGGAACATAATACCAATAATTTAACTTATGGTTTTATTCAGTACATCAAATAAATTATGTTCAAGTACTCTAAACATAAAAAATATAAGATTTTTCTAATTTTTAATTGTGTAAATTAATATGCAGATAATGTCCCATAAAAAAGACCTCCAGAATATAATTTCTTGGCTTTTGTTAAATAAAACTGTTTATAGGTATGTCAAACACAAATAGATCCAAAATAAAATAAAAAAATTAGGGGCGAGACAACTGAATTATACTGAAAAAGTTTAGTCAATATGAGGTGTAATATCTTTCATGTTAAATAATAATGAATTCTTATTACGATTATGAGTAAACAAAACTCTCGTTCAACCAGATGCACTGATGGCAATAAAAGTTGTTTAATATGACCCATAACAATTTTTGGACAGTAAAAACGGCACTATTTTCTAATGAAAACCCAGAATTGTACGAATAATAAAATCATAAACAATGTTATTGCCTTTCTTTCGTCATTATGGTTCAACCTAAATTTTAAAAATAAAATACAAGTATAAAATAAAATTACGTAGGCCTAATAAAAAACTGAATAAATTATGATTTATTCTCAAAGCTATACCGAGTCACAGTTTTAGTATGTTTAAAAATTAATTAAAATAGGCTACTGCTTTAAAAACCATTTGCTTTAGTACGATACTTACGATACTTAATTAAGTTGATAAAATTGAAGAGGTAAAAAATTATTTGCTTAATTAAAATCACTTGAACGTTTCACCTATACTTTTATATTAATACAAATTATTTTAGAAATCAAACCAAAGCAATTATAACAATTATCATTGATTTTCTTACCTTAATTATAGGCACTAAGAAACCTAACAATTAAACTAAGATTTTTCTTATTTAAGAATTGCTATCTGCAGGTGAGTTTAAACCTGACCTCACACTTAAATCAAAGCTTATGGAATGTATAGTATTGAATATAAGTTTAAGGTACGAGGGTTTGGGGAAATTGGCCAAACCCGGAAAGTTATTCCCAAAAGGATTTTTAGTTATAGCCAAAAGGATAAAGTTATGAACAATTCAAAAAATTAGATTTTCAATTTTTAAGTCCAGTTTGTGCCCACAGGAGGAGTGGCTGCCAGTAGGGGTTCGCAGCTGGTCACCGCTCCGGCTGGTCTACTATGTGGCTAGGTACAACTGGGCAACCCGGGGGTTCGAGTACGAGACCGGCTACAGGTTCCACCACGACCATGTATGTGGACATCACATAATGACCCAACACTCCGGTAGGTGGATGACATGAATAACATAGTGATAACCACATTCATTAAAAATAAAATGTAAAATAACCTACTTACGAGTTTATACGTTATAAAGAATACGTTATTTTACGAGATATGATACCTTGTATACTGTATGAGGAATGGTAAAAAAGGAAATATGTTGAGGGTGGCAAGGGGTGTTGGCTGCTGTATGGGGGTTCTCTGCTGTGAGATCAAATGTATATTACAGTTATAATCCTATAGGAGGAGTGGGATGAAAAGTATTCAACCATATTCACATGGTCTCGGCATCCGAGATTATACCTCTGAAAAAATATTTGAGTATCTCTAAACTGTTATTTTTAATAATTGTTAGTATTTATACAACATTTTTAATATTCGGGTTAAGGTCCATCCTTTTGGGTGCATCTAGTGTAATAACATATTTTGTACCCATTCTGTATACTTATTTTTTTACTTTCAACATATTTACCATGGAAAAATAGGGGAAAGTGGAAAATAGTATAATTTTTTAATCTTAAATATTTACTTTTTGAGGAATTAACTGTAAAAAAAACTTTATATTCAAGTAACCAAAAAAGTAAAAGAAATGAGTTTTTTTTCTTTAAGTCCTCTGGATTATTTAAGATATATTGTACTGTTAACGTTTACTGATCGTAAAATATTTTCTCTCAAAAATAGAAATACGATACAAAACTTAGATATCTGAAAAAGGGTCAGTCTAAATCAACTTTATCCTGGTTACAGGTCTGATAGAGTCGGTAAACTTCACAACACCAAATCAACTAAACTTCTTTCTCCACCAGAGTTGCACGTGGAAACTCGATTCCAACGTGGAGAGACAACTAACCATCTCGATGTCAAGTGACCAAAATAGTAAGTTTTTATTTTACTTTTAATTTAGACGGTTAAGTCATTAAAGCCTCCACCGGGAAAGTCATTTTTAAACCGGGAAACGGAGCCAATTCATTCATAGTTTGTAGGTTGGATATGAATCTATATTTACGTAACCACACTAAAATTTGCTATATTCAATTATCAAAACAATTTTAATGTTTAGTGAGACAAGTTTGTGTTACTTTATATGAGACTTATAGATAAATCCATTGGGTATCAAGTTTTTATTGCAATTATATCCTTAAAACTTGTTTATTCAAGTTGCTAAATGAACAGTGGGTGCAGTAAATGAAAATGTCAAATCATGTGGTACCTCTATGGGCTGTCCAATGTGACCAATTAGCCTTCTCTCATCACCCACCCGCGTTCGGGGGTTGATGTTTCCCGGAGGTTATGAAAATTCCCAGTTGAGCAACATTTGTAAATATTTAGTAGCTTGGCGTCATCAGACAAAAGGTTGAGCCTGCTGTTTCCAACTGAAAAACGTTGTCACAGTAGCACGAGAGTTGGCCCTCTGAGTGGTCAATAGGCCGTCTATAGAACCTTAAAATCGATTGTAAAAATAGCACTGGTAGTAGTCAACCATACGTCTGTGGAGCATGAAACACTGTTATCACAATAGTATTGGAGTTGACCCTCTGAGTGGTCTATTAGCCGTGAGTAGAGCCTGAAAATGTGTTGTCAAAATAGCACTGGAGTTGACACTCTGAAAGTTCAATAAGCCGTCTGTAGAGCCTGAAAATGTGTTGTCAAAATAGCACTGGAGTTGACACTCTGAAAGTTCAATAAGCCGTCTGTAGAGCCTGAAAATCTGTTGTCACAATGACACTGGAGTTAACCCTCTGAGTGTTCAATAAGACGTCTGTAGAGCCTAAAAATTCGTTGTAAAATAGCACTGGAGTTTATCCTCTGAGTGTTCGATGAGCCATCCGTAGATCTTGAAAATCTGTAGTCAAAATAGCACTGGAGTTGACTATCTGAGTAGTCAATCATACGTCTGTGGAGCATGAAAGACTGTTATCACAATAGCATTTGAGTTGTTCATCTGAGTCAACTATAAACCGTGAGTAGAGACTGAAAATCTGTTGTATCACGAGAGTTGACCCTCTAAGTGGACAGTAAGCCATGAGTAGAGCCTCAAAATCTGTTGTCAAAATAGCACTAGAGTTGACCCTCTGAGTGGACAGTAAGCCATGAGTAGACCCTCAAATTCTGTAGTCAAAATAGCACTGGAATTGACACTCTATGAGTTCAATAAGCCGTCTGTAGAGCCTAAAAATTTGTTGTCACAATAGCACTTGAGTTGACTCTCTGAGTGTTTGATGAGCCTTCCCTAGAGCCTTAAAATCTATTGGCACAAAAGCACAAGAGTCGGCTCTATGAGTGGTTAGTTACCCTCTGGTTTGCAGTTTATCGTCCTTTCTTTCATCAATATTCCGCCCTTGCAGGTGCTTGTGCAACATGCCTATCAGTCAACAACGATCTTAGAGGAACAGCCGGGGATTTATTGTCCACTAGTATTAGTAATTACAACAACTTCCAGGTTTTGGTATCAACCACAATATTCTTACGAGTACACGCTACTGTTTATCATGTGAATCATGTAGGACCGTGTGCTACGTGGAACCTAACGATCCACGAGTATTACGAGCCGGCGGAGGAACACGTGGGTAACACGCTGCACACGTTCTGCTCCAGGGACGGCGCCCGGAATTACACGCTGCCCTTCAAGGTCAACATCGTCATCATCAGGTGCGACTATAAAACCACAGATTTAGAAAAATACTACTTACTGCTAAAAATACTACACTAGAAAAAAATATGAATGACAAAATCTGTTTTCACTGGTATTAAGGAAAACATTTCAAATATGTTACAATTGTATAACTTTACAAAATTGATTAAAATGTTTTTTTTATGTTTATTAACTTTGCTATCTTATGACTATATATTTTTTAATTGAAGTGTATAAATAAACCCCTTATTAAAATAAAAGTTAAATTACACCCGGTAGAAAATTTTTATTTAATATATTTTCTACTTTGGATATGTAATTTGGCCACTACACTATAATCATGATAAACAATTGAATTTTTTTTAATTAAAAAATTTGCAATAAAAGTATAATTCCTAATAGAAACTAACCTGTATCCATTCAAACATTTTTGTTTGGTCTTTTCCTTTCCTTTATAGTTAGAACCGTTGTTTTCATATAAATGTATTTAATGGAAAATCAACGTTTGGTTTATCACATTTTTAGCTACCGTCATCAATTGAAAATAACTTTATCACATGTATTACAAAAATAAATGTAAATATCCTTGTGAAAAAAACCTTTATATTCAATAAATAAAATTTTGTTGAAATATTATAAAAAAAGTCAAACATTTTGACCACAAACCTCCCAAACGTGTTCACCAATATTACCTTTTGCCACAATACATTTCCAATCCCCTATGCAGGCCACGTTTCCACACCACATCGTTCGACCGAGCTAACAATACGTTTCTCTCCACAGGCTGCGGGCCATGACCAACATTCCGCCGCAGTTCCGGGTGGGATGGCGGTCACAGGTGGTGCGAGCCAACACGCGGACCTCGGTGTTCCTCCCGCCAGCGGTGAACGGCGCACCGCCCATGGGATGTGACGTTGTCATAACAACCGTGTTGATACTGCTGGCTGTTACCACCACTACTGCCAGTTGAGCGGTGTCGACGATACAACAGGCTGTGGATGCAGTGGTGCCAACAAACGGACCTTGGTGTTATACTCCCACCAGCGACGAACTGCGCGCCGAACACGGGATGTGACGTTGCCATGATAACAGTGTTAATAACTGCTTGTGGTTATCACCACTACTGCCAGTTGAGTGGTATCGACGATACAGCAGGCTGTGGATGCAGTGGTGCCAACAAAAGAACCTTGCTGTTATACTCCCGCCAGCGACGAACAGCGCGCCGAACACGGGATGTGACGTCGTCATGACTACCGTGTTGATACTGCTGGTTGATGGTTACCACGATCATTGCCAGTTGACCGTAATCGACGATACAGCAGGCTGTGGACATTTATTTAACTGTTAATTAAAGGATATTAGATATAAGTGAAAAGAATATGTTTTGTTAAAGCAATAAGAGACTCTAATAGTTATCAGAAATATTTTTGTAATAGAATAAATCTTTAAAATCGTAGTTGACACAATTTAACTTAATAAACAAATTATTGTTTTCTATAAAACTTAGAATTTGTACAAATGTACCCTTAATTTTATATGGCCAAATTCTATCGTGAAATTCATTCTTTAAAATATATATATTCATTAAAAATCAAGCAAAAAATTCTGAAATTTCATAGTATAAAGTATGTGGAGGGAAATATAACATACAATGCAATTTTCTTGTATCAAGAAAAGTTAAATTATAATATATAATTAAATTTTAGTTTCATCATCTGGTTTTATGTAAAACATAAGTTTTATTTACTTAACGTATGTAACTGGTAAAAAATTTATTTTCCCCATAAAAATTCATGATAAAATTTTAAGGATTTTTTATACATTATATAACATTAATTACATCTAAAATATTATTTATTATTAATTGAAAAATATGTTTTCTTGATAAACACAAAAATTAATAAATACGCAAACTTTTCTATTAGAACCTAAAAAATAATTTGAAATTTCCTGGACAAAATTAAAAATTTTGTTTATTTTTGGCCTTGTCTCTTCCCAAAGTTCAATAAAACAGAATAGTTTGAGAAGGAAGTTTAAATATTGAGAGACTGTCGAAGATGAGTAGCCTCTAGTCTGGTTACCTTGGCAACGCCGTGACAACCGAGACTCCTTCAGCGCAGCGCAGCGCCACGGCTCAAACGCTCCACCTTAGCGACAACAGTTCCTGTGATACCAGAATCATCGTTATATGAAATACAACTGTACATTGAAATGGTTTGTTTCTTAGTACACCTCATTCCCTATTTAGTTAAGCTCATTTGTTTGATAAACATATATTAAATACTAACAATAATCAAATCCAAGTCCACTGACTACTACTTAGGATCAGTTTGCAAGCCTTTTGGGATTTACATGCAGATAACACAACAAACATCAGAATACTTTTGCCTTTCGCCTAACATCAAAAGAAAATTTTCCTCGTTTATTTATTATGATAGTTTTTTGTAGACATGTTTATAAATATGTTTCATATTGTTATAAATAAGGCACATGATTTGTTTTGGTCTAAGAACACTCACTGAATATCCCATTATCATTGGAGATATAGATCGTTTACATTGAAAGAGTTTGAGGTGAGTTAGGGTTACGCTTACACGACCAAAATTAGTTTATTTAATGTTGAGAGAGTGTAAGGTTGGAGTAAACTATGGACATATTTGTTTCTGTTTAACACATCATCTTAATGAACATGTCTTTAAAATTTCTTTAAATTATATAATCTGTTGCCTAGTCCTGTCATTACTGTTTGTTATAGTATTTATTTAATTTACAGTTATTTTTATTTTAATTATTTCTGCTATTTGTCTGATCCAAGATCAATGACCATTATGTATATGTTCAAATATACATGTTTTATTTTTATTTTACTTAATTAATTTTTCTAAATTATTTTATTTTTGGTGTATATGCAGGTCTGGAGGTTTAACTATTGTTCTTGTGGGAATAAAAAAAACAGTGTTAAGTAGAAAATGATAAATGAAAAGAAGAAAGTGCAAAGTATCCTTAGACTAATACCTAATTTAATGAAAGATTTTCTAACTGGTGAGTGTACGTAAGATAAATGTTGATTTTAACAATAAAATAACTGAGAAAATATTTTAAAAATCGAATAACTTGATTATCAAAGCAAAGTATAGTTGTTTACCAACGTTAAAATAAAAATAATAATGACTAAAAAATTCCAAGTTAAATATGTTAATTTAAAACAATACTTATATTAATGCGCGTTGCATAAATAAGATGTGAGCTTAAAATTTTTCGCGTGAAACAATAATCAAACATTACAAAGACTGACAATTTTATATTCTAGACACAATACAATATTTAAAAAAGATCATTTTATTATTCAAATACAATGTGATGTATCGACAGATTGTTGTAGTCTTGACGACGGCAAGTTTGTCCCCGTAGGGTCGTGGAAGGAGGGGGGGCGGGGGAGCGTTGAGAGAGCAGGGGATAAGAGGACAGGAAGCTCTTATGTAAAACAATTGTTTTAGAGGGTTGTTCTCCCCTCCGATGCTCCCTTAACGCACTTACCTTCCGACACTTTTTAAAAGTTTAAGTATAAAAATTGGTATAAGAGAAATAAAATATAAAAATCCATCACGTTTGATCAACATTTAATGCTATGAAAGTAGTGTGTTTTGGTTACTTCTGCGCCGGAAGTCGTGCCATCTGCCCGAGCAGCTGCTCGAGCAGCTGGCGCCAGCTGCTATGTCACATAGCTTCCGGTGGGGGTTAGAGGGTATATATGAGATGCTGTAGTTATATTTTATGCCATATAGGTTGGGGTGGAGATGGCGATAGTGTTGGCGTAAGGGTGAAGTGAATTTGCGCATAAAATTAAAAGTTAGTTCAAAATTGAAATTCGTCGGTGTTAACGAAACTCTAACAGTTGAACAAAAATTAAGAGTTAGTTCAAAATTGAAATTCAAACTTATAATTGGGATCTGGAAAATATGTCAAGGTCATCCAGAGTAAGTTTTAAAAAATTCTATCCAACTATCACTAGAAATAGTTTTAAGTTGAAGTAGTTGGTGATAGCGGGATAATTGATTCGTGCCATGGGAGAGGTGTTTATCGTATGAAAGTTGGCGATCGAATGAGAAACGCCGCCTAGGGAGAGGGCTTATAAAACGGCAACCTCCCCCCACCACCCCTTCCCCCACTCCTTTAGACCAATAACCGGTTGCCGACACTATGTGGTAAAACTGAACTAGACATGGCGGCCGCCATGGATAATTCTAACCTCAAATCTTAGCTCAGCTGAAGAGAATAGAGGAGCATGAAGTAGGAATTGTGGTGACAGCGCTTATATGAGGAATAGTAGGGGTAAAATAAAAAAACTTGTTGAACACAGTCGATAGGTGTAACAAGTTCAAAGTTGTTGAATTGTAACATAGAATGCAAAATGTTGTAAATAACACTATCATCAACATTAACCTGCGAAGTCTTTGAAGAGTATAATGGGTTAAAACTGTACTTCTTTCTAACTCTATTTAAATTAGTTCTACACTTTGAAATTGAAGGTTTAGAAGTACTTTGTAATATGTGTTGTGTTCGCAAAAGCTTTAATTTTAAACATTGTGCAGTCATCATAACCGATGTGTTAAGTTCAGAAGTTAAAAGAAGACTGAGATATAAAATGAAGTGTAAAAGAAATTGAAACAGAAAGCCAGAGTAGTAATTTTATAGGTTAGAATTTACGAAGGCTATTCCATGGATAATTCTAACCTCAAACCTAGTAAGTGAAGTAGTCATAACATAAAACTAACGAGAGATGATGACCGAGCGGATGCGAGGCAATGAATGTTTGTAGCGCGATAAACTACCCACCTTTATAGAGGCAATAACTCCAGCCAGATGGCGGCAGATGGCAAGCAAATGACTGGTTGACCGACTTTCACCTGAGTAGTAAGAGAAGTAGGGTTCTGTGTCTATCCCTACTCCTTGGGGTCAATGACCGACCGGAAAGGTCAATGACCTCCCCCCCCCCCTCCCCCCCCCTCCCCCCCCGAAAAAATGGAGCCCCCCCCTCTCCCCCCCCACTCCTTCCCCCACTCCTCCAGGTCAATGGCCGGTCACCACCGGTTGTTGACTTTATGTGGTGAAACCAGACTAAATATGGCAGCTGCCATGGATAATTCTAACCTCAAACCTGCTGCGCATGCAACGAGTTCTCCGGATAGGAATGAGTCTATGCTATGCGCATGCGCCTAGTCCTGTATTACTCACTTTAGCGCTACTGCACATAGATAATTCTAACCTCAAACCTTGGTTTTGTGTTGTTGCGCATGCGCCGCTTCCCACTCCTTTACCTTCCTTTTACACCGCTGTGAATTGGACTGGATTGAACACTGTACTGGAGTGAAACAACTTCCCCCACTCCTTGAAAACCCGAGGAGCGATAGGAGCTATATCTTTGCTTCAGTCGCCAACAAACTTTCATAGCGAAAGGTTGTTGGCGACTCAGCAAGAGGTTTCAAATATATAGTAGGCCTATATATATTTGAACTTCTTATACTACGTTGCGTTTTTTAATGCAATGTGGTATGTGTGTGTGTGTGTGTGTTTAGTTGTAAGTTGTATTTAATTTAAGAAATAATTTGCGCATTGCGATGTTAGTTATAAGTTGGGTTTAGCATTAAGGTGTATTAATTTTAAGAGGTGTTTAGCATTTAGGTGTATTAATTTTAAGAATAATGATGGTATTTGGTTGTGTTGAATTATTTGGTTTTTAATAATGATGTGTTGTTAGTTTTAAG